>BGPR01000007.1:3234490-3249559 GCA_013235015.1 Araneus ventricosus | reverse complement strand
TTAAGATTTTTCATTTTTATAACGGTAAGGGATTCCACGATCATGTCATACAAATAGAATGCTCCATTCAGACTGATTTATTTAAGTTTTTTCATTTTTATAACGGTAAGGGATTCCACGATAATGTCATACAAATCAAATGCTCCATTCAGACTGATTTATTTAAGATTTTTCATTTTTATATTACGGTAAGGGATTCCACGATCATGTGATACAAATCAAATGCTCCATTCAGAGTGATTTATTTAAGTTTTTTCATTTTTATAACGGTAAGGGATTCCACGATCATGTGATACAAATCAAATGCCCTATTCAGACTTAATTTTAGAATTTATGGGGCATCTTGCAAGACGTAAAACGACGTAACTTCATAGCACAGCGAAAAGAAAAGTGCAATTACATATTAGATGACATACGTAGTTACATTGATCATGTGATTATGACGTCACATGAATTGTCTTCATTTGCTTTAAAGCACATTTATATGTTATTTAATATTTATGTTTCAAACATTTTGCCATTCTAGTGGCAATTTTTGTCTTCTCATATTAAGAATTATAATTTTTGATTACTTGTTTGTTTATCTTCAAACCTAGTCCTGGCAATCGTAAGAATGTTTTTGTTTTCTTGTCTATGACGTCTCTTTATAGCAAATTAATTTTAACTCTATCGATACGGGAGCGTCCCATCCATCCCTTCAATCAAAAGACGACAGCCGTCCGAAACGTCCGAATGTCACTCTGAAATTTTCACCCCCTTTCGTTAAGTGTGATTGATTTCACACCCGCGGCGCGTGCTTTCTTCGTTAGAGAGGCTCGCCCAGATGTGTTTGGGGAAGAGGGGAGTTTTCTTACAATTCGGGCAATGCCGCTGTTATTGTGGTTTTGAAGGGAAAAGTGAATTTCCCTTATCTTTGATAGAGCAGCTCGGACGTTCCCGTATTTTGAAGACCCTTTATTTCAATGGCCATAGGAATCAGAGGGTTAAAACCTTCGGCAAACAGACAGCAAAAACCAATAAATGTAAATTCTGAAATATACATATATACAGTAAAACTTCGATTAATCGTCACTCGTTTTACCATCAGTTTCTGTTATCTATCATAATCTATAAAAAATCCAATCCGTCATTTCTGTACATTGCTACTCTTATATTGAAGTTTATATTGATCGTTTTGTAAAATTAAGTATAATATGTATGTATTATTCACTTTTAAAGGATTTATTTTCATTTTCGTCTCAAGCCAGCTGCAAAATCACGTTACTGTACATATATATTAAGAGATTTCAGTTATTCGTCTATTGTGTTATCCGTCACATCTCTGGTCCGGACGATGAAGGTTAATCGAAGTTTTACTGTATATCAAAACATAGAACCATATACCAATTCATATTTCTGTAGAATTATCACATGTAGGAATAAAACTGAATAAACGTAAAGCATTCAAACGCAATATCCATATAAGGAATAAATTCCACCAATACAATCAAGGAAGCCGTTAATCAAGAACTCATATTAGTGCCATTGCTTTGAGCATGCTAACACAGATAACGAAGTAAACGACGCAAAACTCTTGATCCATGAAAATTGATAGCATTTTCTTCATAAAAAATAAACGTCAGACATAATCTACAGAAGTATCAATGCGATGAGAAATTCGTCTTCTGAATAATTCCACTGAAGTGGAAAAATGAAACACACTTGAAGATTCTTCCTCTCTGTAAAAACACTTTTCTGTAGCAATATTTCTGTGGAGAAAGAACATTCCCATTGGGTCTGACAGTAATTTGCAGTTCTGCTGAATATTATTATTCTAAGTCGGTGAGGATTAGATACAAATGGAATGTAAGTTTTAGTTATATTAATGTCTCGTTTTGAACCAACACGAGGGCTATTTTGGGACGGATCTCATAATTTTGAGGAGAAAGACACCTGTGCCGGCAAACTCCCCTCAAAATTTCTGCACCACGCCAGGGGAGGGCGCTTCACCCCTTTACGTGTGATTTAGAGCGCTACAGGCTCAAAAACACGGCGGATCTTCGGCGGAATCGGGTTTCGAACCTGGAACCCTCCTGCCCCGAAGCCGATACATTACCACTAGGCCACTGCGGCCACAATTGAATTTTAAGATAACTTTCAGTAGAACTTTAATGCATTTCTCCATGAGCATTTTATACTCCGAATATGGACAACCTGGACATTTTTAATGTACACTGAAAGAGACGTAATTTTAATGAAAGATAATCAGAATTTTTTATAGATTATCTATCCTCAAAAAATATAATTCATTTTTTAGGAAATACACTTTATGGAAGACAAAAAATAAATTTGAAAAAGATAAATAAGTAAAATTGAAAGACAAAAATAATTGTATAGCCGGTACATTCAGGGAAACCGATTGCCCAGAATGCACCAGCAATTTCTTTAAGCACAATTAAAGCAAAAATATTTTTTTATTCTTAAATTCCTACCAGCACACAATGCATGAACCCAAGTATGAAATGTATGCATAGTATCACTTCCTCTTCTCCCTTTGCTTCCCCACCATTGCTACAAAACTACGTCACATCTGTTTTTGTTCTTTTTGAACTAACATTTGATGGCTTTAATGTTCTTTTATTTATTTATTTACTTATTATTCATTTATTTATTTATTTTATTATTCATTTATTTATTTATTATTCATTATTTATTTATTATTCATTATTTATTTATTTTATTATTTATTTATTTATTATTTATTTATTTTTTTATTCATTTACTTATTTATTTTTTTTCATTCATTTACTTATTTATTTTATTATTTATTTATTTATTTTGCTTTGACTTGTTTCACTTCCAATTTATGAGGAATACCAGTAGTGATAACTGCTTTCTGAGCAATTCCTGTAGTTTACGATAATGATCCCATTGATTTAAGCAGTCCAATTTAGGCAACTGTTTGTGGTTTAATCTCGGCAATTTTTGAATAACGACAAAAAATGCCCTTTCCTTACGTTTAAATGATTTTTATAAAGTTATTAAAGTAAACTGTAGCCAAACAAAGTTTCCTGCTTACTTTCAAACATCGTAAGAGCTTTTTGTCTTTTTTAAAAAATAATTAATGGATAATACCTAAATCTAAACGTTTGTTATCTAATTTTAACGACGTAGCGATTTCGCTAAAAATGATTTGATACCTTACATTTACATCGCTAAAACATAATGTACCTATTTCACGGCCCAAATATTTGATAGAATAGATTTTGATACCTGTGCAATCTAGGCGCTGATTCAATTTCAGTGACTCTCCCTAATTAGTATTTTTGGCTTAAAAAGTGCTTTATAATAATTATTGGACATTATAATTTTTTTAAGGCAAACTATGTATGAAGAAATCAGAAAAAAATCAAGTCCATGTTCTTTTATACCATAAGAAATAAGGCCACGGTAAAATTTGGTAAAAATTCGGTATTAATGCCACGAAAAAATGTAGTATCTCGTCTGACTGTTGCGCTCCTGAATGGAGGGCGACACATGGAACATACGAAAGACATTACACCACTCATTGGCGTATCCTATGTTTAGTTTAATTTAGTTATATTAACGTTTCCTTTGAAGCAACACGAGGTCTATTTTGGGACGGATCTCGTAATTTTGAACCGAGAACGACACCTGAACTGGCACGCATTCTCCAAGCTTCCGCGCCACGCCAGCGGGAGGATGTTGGCCACTACGAGCAACTGGCCCATCTTCAATGGAATCACGTTTCGAACCTGGAACCGTCCCGCCCCGAACCCGAGACCCTAAAATTAGGTCACCGTGACATATCCTATGTAACGACTCGCTTCTCCAACTGCAGAACAATCCCCGTTTTAAATTGTAATCTATTCTACCAATAAATCTGGATTTCAAGACCAAAAGAAAAAAATCTCGTTTAATTTCCATTCTCTCTCTGGGATCGATCGGCAACATTTTTAAATCTTCATTCGCTTGTAAATTATTGATTTTTAAAGTTGTTTCTAACTGCTCTGTGTACTGGACTAATTTGTCATTTTCTAAGCAAGCATGTAAAAATTCTTGACACCATTTTAATTTTTTACAGGTTTACATGTAAATGGAATGGTCTGTTTCTATAGCTGAGAATGAAATAATGGTCTGTCTATGTAGTTAAACAACAAGGTCCGAAAGCAAGACATGTGGATGACTTTGTCTATTTGATAACCCAGTGCTAAGAAGTGCTAAGAGAGTGTGGAACTTCTAAACAGTTTTAAGAATTACAGTCAATTAAAAATCAAAGAAATCGGAGTCAGAAACAATTTCCTATGGCATATCAATGACTTTTTCAAAACCTATCAATATCGGTTATGGAAGCCGAAGACAGCAAAGTAAGAAAAGTCTTCGTTCTCTGTAGCCAACAAGAAGAAATAACTTGAGTTCGCTAAAACTCAGAAGGCCGAGTTTTAAAGTTGATGGAACGAGATAAACCATGATTACAATGGAGTGGAAATTCACATGACTAACATAATTGCGCATGACATTCAACATTTATTTGTATGTTATCTTTCACTGTCATGTTCCTCCTGCAATGTGTGCAATTGTTTATAAAATTAAAGGGATGCATTGCACTTGACTTAGGTCGCATGACATAAATTGAGTACATTCGAAAACTTAATTGATATTTTATTAAAAATAACAAGAAAGCGTAGACTCGAAGTACTTTGTCACTGCTCTTAACGCCCTTAAATGCAATATTGCATTGGGAAACTTTTTCTGGTATTGGATTGCCCTCTTTACAACTTGTGAATATCGAACGACAAATACGTGTTGTTACTAAACATTAATAATTAGTCAAATAATGACCAGATGCACTTGTAATGTCACAGACGATGTGTGAATGCTTACGTCAACTTTCTCATTAAAATCCTTTTCCGTCAACTTCTTCGACAGTCTACATCTGATGTGGCCTAGAGGCTATCAAGTATAACTTGAGAGTAATGTGTCAGTTCGGGTGGGTAGGGTGAAAGTTTCGATTGGCTGCATTTCATAATTCAAGAGATGTATTTATTTATTAAGGATTACCAATGTATTAAAGGGCCAATGTGCTCATGAGGGCAATGGAGAGATGGGTTGTGAATTTTGGTAGACATTAATTAGATGGTAGCACTTGAGTGCTTAAACTCATATTGTTACAAAGCTATAAATTCGTTTCCCTGAGATGCTAATATTGGCGACAAATTTGGCGACCATTTTGGCGACTTGGCGACAAAGTTGGCGACTTTGGCGACAAGTGGAATTCTCTAGAAGGACCTCGAAATTTCAAGCTATTTCTACTGGTTTCATGAACTTTCTAGAGACTACGTCACTTCCTCCGTAATGAAGTCACTTCCTGTTGAAAAGTATAAAGGCAAGCTCTCAAGCCAAGAACAGTGAGTTGGAATTTGACCTGCAAGCAAGCTGGTGAGTTAACAAGAAACCTTTGAGCATTGTGTTGAGATTTATTGGTAGTCTCTGTTGTGAATTTTTACTAGTGCTGTGTTAATACTTGTGCTACGTTTCTTTGCTTGAGAATATTTGTAAAATAAAGAGCTTTATTTTTGTAATCCTGCTTATTGGACTGCATTTACATACACCCACAAGTTGATTTTGTCACAATATTAATTAGGTAGTAGCACATGCCGTTTAAACTCGGCTTGACAACTCACATTGTAAACGAATACAACAGTTCTCGCTTTGTCGGAGGTCAAAGAAAAACAGAAGTTTCTTTGTTGATTTATCATCGATATTTATTAGAGCTGTTGTTGATTATTGCCGTTGTTTGAATTATTTATTTTTAATTTTAAAGTAAGCGAAATTAAAAGAACTGGTTGACTTTTACTTGTGAAAGTAAGATGGGATAACGACACGCGAAAGTGCAGATTTTACGTAAACTTTTCTTCATGTGGAGAAAATTATATACACATAACAATTCCTCATATTATAATGATTTTTTTTATATTTTCGTATGTTGATTCCTCTTAAGACTGATCTTAAAATTCATATGATTATGAGGAATTTAAGATGAGTCTTGACTGCGTTAACCATAACTATTCCGCCAAATATTGTTGGCTCAATATAGCGTCGATCATTTTATTTTTAGTTTTTCTGTAGAATTCATAGAATTTACTTTAAAATTAAATGCCATTACTGAAATAATGATTTTCTTTTCTTGTTTTTGTAAAGTCCTCTATTTTTAAAATAATTTTTTAATTTTTTTATATTTTTCGAAGATCAAAGGACCTAGCGTTTTCTATTTTTTCTAGTGTTCTTATGTGCTTGAAGTTCTTAAAGATTTTCTAGTTACCTTATATGTCTCAAAATCTGTCATTTTCAAAGAAAGATAATCAATCTTCCAAGTTTTTTTAAGTTTTTTTTTAATATTTGAAAGATAAATGCTAGAAGATTTATGAAGTTTTTCAAAGTTCATATGAGTATCTTTCAGTTTCGAAGGAAGAATATATATTTTTATTTTACTACTTTAGTTTGTTTTTTAGATTTCAAAAATATATGAAAATGGATATTTTGAAGTTAATAAATTCACAAACCTCTATTCTTTTCTATAAAACCTCTATTTCTTTTTCTATAAAACCTCTTAGATATAGCATATCTTTTGGTATATTCGAACGTTTCTCTAGGGTATTCTCATACTTTCATTTTAGTCACTAAAATTACATTTAAGGTATTAAAAATATCCTTTCATTTCCAAAGCTTGATAAACAGTAGTTTAATTTTCCATAAAATAGTTTTCATCAGATTTCAAAAATCAAAAAATATTTTTTTTTTCCTTGGGAACAGTTGCCTCTCCTACACAAAGCAAAACCAAAGATGGGGGTATTTATAAAATTCCCGCATTTGCATGAAAAAGAAACCATCATTAAAAAATTATACAAATCTTAATTCAATAAAATATGGTAAAATTATAATATGCTTTGCGTTGTTTTTCTAGTAATTTATTTCCTTTCAGATTTTTTTTTGCGATCCACATTTTCACAAAGTACCTAACTCTCAGCAAATTCCAAAATGAAATTTATATTACAAGTTAGGAAATTGATTTTTTAACTGCTCGGTTAATAAAAGGTAGAAAACAGAAGATTTTGCATCGGACAAAATTAATAATTGATTTTCTAAGAACATTAAAGATAAAAATTTCATCCAAAATCCATTCCTTTACGTCGCGCAAAAGTACAAAAATTGCCTTGCAAGTATTTTACTTAAGAGTTATTTTATACAAGGTAATATTTTATTTAGAAACCTTTTCGAGGAAAACTATAAGCTACAAATAAGATTCTGAAAAAATAATATTCTCAATAATGAGGAAAGTGCATACATCTGATTTCGAAATAATAGCCTTTATAGCGTCTTTATTTTATATACAATATGTGACTTGAAGTTGTATCTCATTTCAATAATTTATTGCAATAATTAAATCTATACTTCTTTTTCTATTCTATTGTACATTTTAAATATGCACTTGTTTGCAGTATAGTTTTACCCTCTTTTTACAAATGGAAGTTCAGATTACTAAGGAAAATAATATCTCAATAATGGACGACTGGATTAAAAATCGTAGTCATAATAATATTTCTTTATAATGATATCTGTATCTAGATGCTTAGTCTGATGCCATTCACTTATTCCACAATTTATTTTTGGAAATAAGACTTAACACAAAAATGTAACAAGCTAGACATATGAAATTTGATATGTACTCTTTACAGAAGAATTCTAGATATGTGTCAAATTTCGGAAGAAATCCAACAGCGGGAAGTCCGTCTGTTCTTTGAAGTGCATTACGAAAAACAAAGGATAGATAGATGAAATTTGACATATGGATTTCTCTTCAGAATCTGAGATTTGCATCAAATTCTGGACCACATCCTTCATCAAATTGATTGCCTGTCGGCTTTTCTATTCGTATGTGAGCGTGGTGGAAAAGAAATAACGTAATAATCTGGATAAATTGAATTTTATGCGTGATATTGTCACCAAATTTGTATATCTACCTTAAATTTTAGACCCAATCAATCAAAGGAAATAGGTTCAAAATACATATCCGCTTTTCTTCACTATACAGTAAAACTTCGATTAAATGTCACTCGTTTAACCCCTTCTTGGTCGGCGTCGCTTGTCATACGTTCGGCTCTTTTGTGCTCGTACGCTATTTAAATACGTAATTAAGTCAACGTAACAATTAATTTTAAATACAAAAATCATCTTGTATCACGCTGAAATGTTTCAAGTATCCTTTACCATCTTACCAACCCCCCAGTATGTGGGTCTAGAGCGCGTGTAAAGTTGCCCTCTGGGGGAAATGTGTTCATTTTACTGTGACAGGAGAATTTGGAGAGTGGGGTACCAATACAAACAGCGGCGCCAAACAGGAATAGCCTTCGTATAACTCCAAAACGGGCTATCGATGTAGCAAAATTCAGAAATGTAAGTTGGTTGTAAAACCTAATGAAGCATCCGAAATTTTAGTACAGATATTAAACATAACGATATACATGCAACCTTCTAAATATAAATGTATAATATTATTAAATAGTTGGATTTGTAAGTTGCATATTCTGTTGTATAATTCTCTGTCAATGAATATTAATTGCAGAAATTTCACTTCGTAATTTTTCTCCTTCTCTGCGCGCAGATGTGCAATCCACACTAGTGACGAACAGTCACGTGAAAGGTGTTAGGTTATTACGTAATGATCATTAACTAAAGGGAACCAATGGCAAGGTATCCTGTTGGCGAGATGAAGCACGGATCACTTGCTTACTTTATTCACTCATTTTCACATCGCACCTACGATCAACTAGAAACCAAAATTACTGAATGGAAGAGCGATTCAATACGAGAACTGTTTTTCCTCATTCCTTTTAACCATATGCCCTTACTGTCTATTCACATAGTAATAAAGAAGAGGTTTTCGTTTGTAGTGACAAAAGGAAACGGAATCGGGCGTCACTTGAAAGTTTTCGAGAGAAAAGAAATTAGTGCACACACCAAGCTGCGTTTGTGAAAATAAATTGCTTATTGAAGTACTGATTCACTTGCCACGGCTGAATGCACGTGACACTGGATAAATTAAATAATTCACTGTGAATAAAAATATAAAATCTGAAAATTAAACATACCAATATAATGCGCACCTTTTTTCATTGAATATGAAAACACAACAAATGATTACAGCATTATGACAGTAACTATGCGTTAGAATTTATTCTTTATCAAAGAAGTAGAAAAAATTTTTAACACAAAGTAGACACGCCAATGACTTCCCGATTTTTTAAACAGATGAATAGAGTATTAATTAAGTTTAATCGTAACGAATATATAAAATTCTTCTGTCCTTTTACTGTATGGATAAACAATGGAATCCTGAAGTATAAAATTTCGAAAGAAAAATGTATGTTTCTTTGGTTCTTGTGGAAATTCAGTTTCTGAACTGTATTTTAAACATCAGCAGAGAAATGGGAAATTACGTAATATTTCATTTTGTCGTTGAATTTCAGTAACTATCAGTATCTTTATCTCTAGAGACAAGGGTCAGCGTAGAGTAAAGTAAAGTAACTATCAGTGCCATTCTTTCCTAAACTTTCAAAATTTCGTTTTTCGTTTCGTCAAAACGAAAAATTCTTGAACATTTTTAACTCCTTTGTCAGAAAGCAATTTTTCATTTCCTTATTTTACTTTGGGCTTCTTGTCATGAAATTAAAAATAACAGCAATTATTAAAACTTTTTGCTTAAAGCGCAAAATAACAGCTATTTAGGGTACACTAAATAGCTATTATTTTACATAAAAACGCACATTCTCCTTATAACATAGATAAAATCTCCTTTAACTTTGCTAGCTAAGAACTAAATATATATTTTTAAACAAGATCATTTGTTACAGACAGAACTCCCCTGCGGAAAATGTGCTGTTGTTAACAACTATAATCATACATAATGACAGAAAACAGCGTGTCTTTATTTCCTATGAAATTTTGTGCATTTAAATTACTTCCTTCCATTAAATTATCATTAATATCTTGGACAATAATACTAGCATAAACCAGTAAAAGGTATTTTAGTCGTTTATTAATTCAGAATTATTATGCGGATGTTTTGATTGTTATAATTATAGGATATTACCATTAACAGACGTAAGAATCATAACAAACTAAACAAGATGGGAAATATTAATTATAATTCCTAAGATTATTAGGAGAAAATGATAATTCCGAACTACAAATTGATTATGAATGTGAATTTGGTTTGTTAAAATCATTTCTTCAAGACATGGTTCCAAGAACAAACAGCAACTGGATACCGATTTGGCACCTGTTTCCAATGTGTTTCGAAATGAATTTAACATTATATATTAATTAATTTGTTTTTCATTTCATTTTGAAAACATTTACATGGGATGCTTTATGTTTTTCAAATTACATAATTTCCCTTTTCTGATTTGTTTTGATGTTTCCGGAATTATGATTTTGTTTTCAAATTAAACTTATCATTAAATAGGAAATTTATCTTGTTTAACTGCCTAACCGTGAAAATTATCTTCCAAAATGAATTTTACAAGGATATGAATACCATTATTATCTAAAGAGAAATAATATTTCGTGCATAATTCTTCCATAGAAATAATTTATTAATTTTTTTGTCATACTTGATATTTAACCATACTGTTTCACTACCTTTTTGTCTTTTCTTATTGAATTTTGTATAGTTTAATAATTTATTTTAATTAAACAATTAATATTCTATTGAATTAATTTTAGTTAAAATATTAATGTCTAAAATATTTTTAAATTACTTTTCCTGTATCCTTGGGATTGTCGGTGGTAAAGACTCGATGTTGGCGGCTGGGTCGGAAGGTTTCAGGTTCGAAACTCGACTCTATCAAATAATCATCGTATAAACGGACCTGGATCACTGCTGGTGTAGTGTGGAAGTTTGGAGAGAGGGTGAAAACTTAGGTGTTATCTTCGTCCTCTAACCGCGACTCAAAATCACGAAGTTCATCGCAAAATAGTCCTTGCGTTACCTTGAAACGGAACATAAATATAACTAAGCTAATTCTGCATCCGTTTATCTTTTTTATACATATTTGCTTAACTTTTGTTAAAAAATAAAAAAAATCATAGAGTGAGGGCTAATGCTAAATATAAAAAAACAAAGGATAACATAAAAACAAAGATAATTAAGCATTTAATATTTTAATGAATTAACGAATGAATTTGATAGTTAAGCAACTAATGTTTTGATAAATTAATGTCCGTTGAAATATTGTGTTCAAAATTAATTAATGATTTATTTTATCCTGGTTTATTATTAATTAATTTAATACTTTATCCTCGTTTATACAGATTTACGCAACTTTTTTTGAATAATAAAAAATCGTGTCATGCAAGGCTAGACCTCACCATGCAACCCAACAGATATCATGAAAACCAAAATAGCTCGCTAATCAATAGACGACCAAAATTGCCAAAATACACAAACACCAACTCATCAGGATATTCCCATCATTTAATTTCGCTACCATTGCACTTTTAATCTGACAATGGGATTGCAACCCAGCTCATGTGGTGCATTTCTAACAGCCCCTGACACTAGAAGACTGATAACTGATTTCCGTCAATATTCCCTCGCATCTATGTGTCAGTGACTGAAACTGATTTCCCTCATATGTAAATGCGCATATATTTGTCAAACCACTCACCGGTTACAAGCCATGTGGTCTGGAATGTAAACGCTACCTGACCTTCGCCGTCATATGATTAGGGACCACTCTCCTGACAAACTACTGAATTCGGACGAGTAAGGAATATTCGCGCAAGAGTGACGATTAACGAACACGCAAAGCGTCCAATTTAAACGCTTCAATCTTGGATTGCGATTAAAATTCATCGCAGCAAAAGTCCGAAGCATAGATGCAGTGATTGACAAATCCCACAGCAAAGCAAGTTTCCGCATTATGCATTGACTACTCGTAGATATTTTAGGTTATGTTTCAAACTCTCCGAGAATAAATATTTTCAAATGTAAAATGTGGAACTTAGGTGAGTAGAAACGAATGATTTGATATTTGGGTCAAATTTTTGATTTAATAATCAATTTGGAAACAAAATTTACATTAGTTGCTTAAACGATAAATATTTTGCTTGAAAAGGGCATGATTTATGTTATTTTTCTAAACTTAATTCAATATTCTCAACTCAAACCTAGAATTTATTCATAGTAATAATGTGTTAAAATAAAGTTTCTGCATCATGCATTGACTACTGGTATATATTTTAGGTTACGTTTCAAACTGTTAGAGTGTCTATGTTTTCAAATGTAAAATATGGAACTTAGGCGAGTAGAAACGAATGATTTGATATTTGGGTCAAATTTTTGATTTAATAATAACCAGTTTGGAAAAAAAATTTACATTAGTTGCTCAAACGATAAATAGTTTGCTTGAAGAGGGCATGATTTATGTTATTTTCCTAAACTTAATTCAATATTCTCAACTAAAACCTAGAATTTATTCATAGTAATAATGTGTTAAAATAAAGTTTCTGCATCATGCATTGACTACTGGTATATATTTTAGGTTACGTTTCAAACTGTTAGAGTGTGTATGTTTTCAAATGTAAAATGTGGAACTTCGGCGAGTAGAAACGAATGATTTGATATTTGGGTGAAATTTTTGATTTAATAATCAGTTTGGAAGCAAAATTTACATTAGTTGCTCAAACGATAAATAGTTTGCTTGAAGAGGGCATGATTTATGTTATTTTTCTAAACTTAATTCAATATTCTCAACTGAAACCTAGAATTTATTCACAGTAATAATGTGTTAAAATAAAATTTCTGCATCATGCATTGACTACTGGTATATATTTTAGGTTAAGTTTCAAACTGTCAGAGTGTATATGTTTAATAATATTTGATTTAATAACCAGTTTGTTAAAAAATTATATTTTAGTTGCTTTAACGGTAAATATTTTGTTTTACTAACTCTGATAAACTACTGAATTCGGACGAGTAAAGAATATTTGAGCAAGAGTGACGATTATCGATCACGCAAGGCGCACAATTTAAATTTTTCAATGCTGAATTGTGATTAAAATTCATCGTAGCAAAAGTCTGAAGAATAGATGCAGTGATTGACAAATCCCACAGCAAATCAAGTTTTTGCATTATGCATCGATTATTCGTAGATATTTTAGATTATGTTTCAAACTGCCAGAGTCTAAATTTGTCTATAATAAGCTGTCTATATTTTCAAATGTAAAATGTGGAACATAGTTGATTAAAAGTGATGATATGGTCTTTTTCGAATTATCAACTTTTCACAATTTACCTCAAATATTTGATTCAATATCTAGTGTAGAAAAAGAATTATATCTTATTTGCTTTAATTGAAAATATTTTGTTTAACTGTCTGACAAACTACTGAATTTGGACGAATAAGGAATATTCGCGCAAGAATGATGATTAACGAACACGCAAAGCGTCCAATTTAAACGCCTCAATGTTGGATTGCGATTAAATTCATCGCAGAAAAAAATCCGAAGAATGGATGCAACGAGTAACAAATCCCACAGCAAATCAAGTTCTTGCATTATACTTTGGCTGCTCTTAAATATTTGAAGTTATGTTTCAAAGTGCTAGAGTCTATATTTGTCTAGGTAAGCTCTCTATATTTTCAGATGTAAAATGTGGAACATAGTAGACTAAAAACGGACGATATGAGCTTCTTCAAATTAACTACTTTTCACAATTTACCTCAAATATTTGATTCAATAACCAGTTGGGAAATAATTATATATTAGTTGCTTTAACGATAAAAATTTGTTTGAAGAGAGCATGATGTGTTCTAAATTTAATTCAAAACTCTCAACTAAAACTTAGAATTAATTTGTAGGTAGAGTGTGTAAAAAAGTAAAGCTTCAGCATTATGCATACTACTCGTATATATTTTAGCTTATTTTTCAAACTGTCAGAGTACCTATATTTTCAAATGTAAAATGTGGAACTTAGTTGACTAGAAACGGATGATTTGATATTTTCGAAATTTAGCTCAAATATTTGATTCAATGTTCAGTTTGGAAAAAAATTATAAGTTAGTTGCTTTCACGATAAATATTTTTTTTGAAGACAGTATGATTTATGTTACTTATTTACCTCAGTTTAATATTCCTAAATAAACCGTAGAATTAAATTGAAATTAAAATATGTTAAAATTTATATTTTAATTCATTACAAGCACAGAATGTAGAATTAGCAACAACTATGAAACGGTTATTTTGGTATTTTATAAATGGTATAACTATGGTATGGTATTAACTATGGTATTATTATGGTACTATTATTAACTATGGTATTTTTAAAAATTAAGGAGACATTAAAAATTCAAGTTGTAGCTCAACATTATCCCAATTCATCTAAAATCTGAAAGTTTTGACACGTTGTTATATTTATTTGGCTCCTGCTAATTTTGCGTAGAAGTTTGGAGAGAAGATACTGTTTTAAGTCTGGTCCTCTTCATTTGAGTACGTTTCAAAATAATGGAGTTATTGCTTCAAAACGAGACGTAACCACAAAGAGAAACTTTTAACTCGTGTGTTATCTAGGTGTTCCAAGGCGCTTTTACCGAAAGAATATTCCACACTCCCCTTCTTCATGAGGCCTTGACTCGTGGATTAAATATGTTAGACTAAGTGGGATTAGAGCAAATACGTAAGTGACGTGTCAGTTGCCACCCTCGTCATCTGACCATCGTTGAAACTTATTAAGATTTGTCCCAATTGCCGTCGCGTATTTTAAAAAGAGAATCAACCTTGACTGGATATTGAGTTCAGTCTCGATGTGTCACTTGCCACGAATGTCTGTCACAACATTTGCACTAAAAGTCGTTTGATAGCTGCCACCTCTTCATTCATTCATTCAATACCCGGGAGAGCAAACTGAACCTTAAGGTTTTAGAGTGTAGGTTGACTCTCTGGGAAGAGAACATTCCAGCAGACAGGTAGACATGGTGAAAATGGTGACAAAATTTACATCAAATATTG
>BGPR01000007.1:3211033-3234480 GCA_013235015.1 Araneus ventricosus | reverse complement strand
ATTTAAAATTCAGTCCAGTGTTTGCACGGTGACGAAAATAAAATTCCCCGCCCTACAAAGATGATAAATCTGTTCCAAAACACACTCCCGTTCCGTCACGGTTTTTTACTTGCAGCACATCCGAGTAAAAATCATTACGTGTTATGGAGCATCTCTCCTATCCTTCATCCCATAACATTTCTGCGCGAGAGAAATTTGTGCGCTCATTGACAGCGCCACGCCAACAAATATATATCACCAACGAAATTCTTTTTGAGTAGAATTTCTATTCCCCCGGGGGCGAAATAGTATTGGATGTAGAACCATGAAACGTATCTATCAATAATTTAGCGTTCTGTTTCATCCCCTTCCGGTGGAAACAAAAATCCATACTTTTCGTAAACAAAAGGAGAACATCCTTTAGAGTTCCCTTTCGTTCATTTAGAACTCTTCCTCAATCCCACTACACTCAATTTCCTATCGCGGTATAAAACTTCTCCCATACAAGCAAAAAAATAAAGGAAGAAAGAAAAAGACAAAAATAAATAATAACAAGAGAAGAAGAACTCGAAGAAAGAGGAGGAAGCTCTGGCTAACTGGATTGACTCTTGCCGCGATCCGACAAAAAACTAAAAGTGTTTGTAAGCGGCCTCAGCGATATGTTCGTCTAATGACCGATCCTTGAAAGAAGGGATCAATGAAAAAGAATAGGGACAAAAGATGTACGGAGGAATGCCGTTTGATATTATGTAATTGACAGGGTCCCTTAGTTTGGTGGACAACTGGGGGAAAGCTGACAAAGGAAAATGTTTTCTTGACGGACGCTCAATCAACTCGCATTCTTACATATTTGTGCCCCCAATTTCTTTGCCCGGAAATTGCGGTTCATTTCCACGCTTGCTTTTTTTAAGCGGAAATCTTCCTAATTGATCCAGCCATTGATCTGTTTTCCAGAAGGCTTAATTTTGTGTTTAGTCTGAGGTGGTCGCTTGAGGTATATGACTTTTTAAACTATCAGTTCTGACTCCGGTTGGGATCTCGCAGTATAATTGTATGAGTAAACAAATTCTGTTCCTGGAAATTGTGATTCGTATCTACGCTTGGTTGTTTTAAGTGGAAATCTTCCTAATTGATCCAGCCATTATCTATTTTGTAGCATGTTAATTTTGTTTTCAGTTTGAGGTCGCTCTGGCTTTTTAATCTATTGGTTTTGACTCCAATTGAGATATCGTAGCATAATTTATTTGCTTAAGAATCACAGTTAATATCCACGCAGTAAGTGGAAATTTTTCTAATTGAACCGGCTATTGATCTTATTTCCAGAAGGCTTATTCTTGTATTCAGTCTGAGGGGGGCATGAGGTATATGACTTTTAAAACTATCGGTTCTGACTCCGGTTGGAATGAGCAGTATAATTTTGTGAGTAACAAATTCTTTTTCAAGAAATTGAGGTTCGCATACATGCTTGGTTTTTTAAGCGGAAATCTTCCTAATTGATCCAGCTATTGATCTGTTTTTGAGAAGGCTTAATTTTGTGTTCAATCTTAGATCGCTTGAGGTATAAGACTTTTTAAACTATCGATTCTAACTCCGGTTGTGATCGCGTAGTATAATTTTGTGAGCAAGAAAGTATTTTTCAGAAAATTGCAGTTTATATCCACGCTTGTTTTTTAAGCTCAAATCTTCTTAATTGATTGGACATTGATCAGTTTTCCAGAAGGCTGAATTTTGTGTTCAGTTAGAGTCGCTTGAGGTACATGACTTTTTAAACTATCGTTTCTGACTTCGATTTGGATTGCGTATTATAATTTCATGAGTAACAAATTGTTTTTCCGGAAATTTTGGTTCATACTCACACTTCGTTGTTTTAAGCGGAAATCTTCCTAATTGATCCAGCCATTTATATATTTTCCAGAAATTTTAACTTTGTGTTCAGTTTTCAGTCGCTCATGGCTTTTTGAACAATTCAGTTCCGACCCGATTCAGATCCAGTTGTATAATTTTGCACGTAACAATCTCTTTCCTAGAAATTATGGTTCATATTCACGTTTGTATTTTAAATGGAAACATGCCTGACTGACTCAGCGATTGTTCTGTTTTCCAAAAGGGTTAGTTTTATTTTCTATTCGAATATTGCTATATTCATGGATTCTTAAGCTGTTAATTCCAACTCCATTTGGGACTTCTTTGTATAAATTTGTGAATAATAAATTTTTTGCCCTGAAATTGCATTTCATATCTACATGTGTTTTCTCAATCGGAAATTTGCTAATGGAACCAATTCAATTGTGCGTGATACAATTGAAACGTGTCGCGTCAGTTAAATTTTGGAATTCTTTGTGCATCTTTTAGGAGGAAAAGAAAAGACATGAAATTACACCACGTCGTAAGGCAGCGTGTAATTAGATGTTAGTTGGCATATTCAGCTGCCTGTCCTATGTGACTCCGATGTCACTTGATTTGTCTCGAATGATCTAATCATTGCAAAGGAAAGGAGACTTTCTTCAACTTAGGATACCTGTTTCAAGACCATTTAAAGGACAGGTCAAGACCCTAAATTGTAGTATAATTTTCAGGCCATGAAAGTTTGTACAACACGTTCTTTTCTTTCATTTATTCATAAAATGTTAAATTTTAAAGTATTTGTTCTTTTTCATGATGTTCTTTCTTCCTGAAATTATGTCCACATGAGTTTTTAAATTTCAGTCCAAAGTTTAGATTTTTGATTTTTAAGTGGATATCTTCCCGGTTTATGCAACTATTATTCTATTCTAGGAGGCTTGCACTTAAGGAGAAAATTTTATTTTTAGTTTGGAATCATTTGGGGTCATTCTAGTTCATGATTTATTAAACTTTGAATACCAACCCCAAATGGGTTGCAGTACTGTGATTTAGGGGATTTTTCCATGTTCAAACAAAGAAAATTTTAAATTTTGGTTTTTTTTCAAAGTGTGCATTCTTCTGGTCATCATTTTTGGAGCTGTATTATGATTTTTTCAAGGTTCATATCCACTGTAAGACTTTTGTAATTACAATTCTCTCTAAAGCATCCATCCATTAGTCTGGTAAAGCAATTAATGTACACATAGAAATATTTTTCAGTTTAGAATAACTCTAGTTTAGGAATCAGTTAACTATGGATCTCGACCTCGAGTCACATAGAATAGTATGATTCAAAGGACAACCCATTCATTTTTCCAGTTGTTGAGTATTTCTTAACAAAAATCAGTAAAAAAATCATCTTGGTATAAAAGAATAATTAAAATCTGTCAAACAATTTTATAAAGTGAAATTTTCGTTTTATATCGATACTTCTATTATAAGGTATCCGACTAGGTTGAAAAAGGGATTTCCGAAGGAAAATTCAAAAACTTTTTTATGATCTAAAAATAAAGCCACAACTTTTAAGATTCTAAAACAGCCTTTGTTTTTATTCTTATTCCTTGAATATTTTGTTCCTTGATATTTATTTGAACTAATGTGTTATTATATTTTTAATGCGTTTTCTGACAAATGAAGATTTCACTAAAATTGGTCCACGAAAAACGTGATATCTCCAAGCAAATTCATTAAAATTCATTGAAATTTGGTACACATGTGTCAAAAAGCATTGAGGATGTAATAGACCGAAGATTTTATGATAGCGTTATTTAGTCATGTTTTACAATCACTTTCAGTTCGAAAACAGGATAATTTTGGCGAAAAATCAATGACGCCAACTTTGAATGTTCATAAAACATTTATTTATTAAAATAAATTTTATCTTGCTGTGTATTACATTCTAGATAGTTTGAGAAGTATGCATCCAAAATTAAAAATAATGAATTTTTTTCTCCGAACCTAGTCGGGTACCTTATCAAACCTTTTTCCACATATCAAAATGTTATCAACTTTTCATATTAGGAAATCTTGATAAATGCATACAAGAATTTGGATCACATTCAGTGGCAACATTATATTCTATACAGTTCAATTTCGACAAATATTATTTTGTATTACGTAACATAATTCCTACTCACTGAATGCTTTTATGGCACACCAGAGGACTGCCCCCCCCGTGACTTACTCTCATACTTACATAATAAGGAGAATTTTGTGTTTAACTTCGTCATATAGTGAAGAAAATCGAGTACGAATTTCAAGTACCTTTCCGTTAAATGATTAGGTCTAATATTTCATATAGATCTAAAATTTCGGTGTCATGCCCATATACCAAAATTTTTTTAACTAACTTGATGTGTTTTTGAGTTTTGACATACAAAAAACAGATAGTCTGACAGTTTAGTCCAAACTCCGAATCAGATCTAAAATTTTGAAGTAACGTTCATATACCAAAATTCACCCATATAGTCTGTTGCGTTGTTGAGCTAACACATTCACATGTGCAGACATAGATAGATCGATAGATAGTCAACTCGTTGACGGATTTGTCTGAAGTCTGGTAAAAATCTACAATTTTATTATTAAAACTCTACTCGAAATTTCATCTATCTAGCTCATTGCGTTTCTTATGTATCTTGTTCACATGCACACAGACGAGCAGAAAACTTCCCGTAGACGGATTTTCGTCCAAAATTGATAGGAACTTCAATTTTGGTGTAAAGACTACTTATCGAATTTCATCCATCTAGTTGGTTGCATTTTTGACTTAAACTCGGTCTTAGACAAGACAGATATAACTCCAAAAGAGCTGGATTTTTTTTATACAGGGAGATCTAAAACGTGAAGGCTAATCAAAATCTCAAGGTCGAACTTTTTGATGATCACAGTGCTTTCTCTTTGTGTACTTCGTGTACGACAAAGTGAAAACGAAAAAGAAAATTACATTTGGGAGGCTTGGGAGCAAGGCCATTTTATCCATTGGGCTAATTGGGTTGTAGCCCAGGGGCGCCATTGATCCAAAAGTGCCTGCAAATTTGTATACTGATTGTATTTTATTTTTGAACAAAGAAAAGGATTTCACTATAATTTTAAACATGAAAAGGCACCATTTGCCAAATCATAAGGTGTTCATCAGAGAACAGGTGATTTTCTTTCCTTTTTTATTTGCTTCTCAATTATTTTATGAGGTTGGTATTTTCTTTGGGGGAGGGGGATTAGGCACTCATATTCCTAGTTACGATTCTTACAGGCGCCAAATTATTCTAGCCCAGGGCGCTCAAATTTGTTAAGACGGCCCTGCTCAGGAGATAAATTCCCGACATCATTTTTCACAAATATATTTTGGCTCGCATTTCAAAGCTAAAACTCTGTGTTTAGTGTTCATTAATACATAATAAAATATAAACTAACTGCTTATCATTCCACATCTTAAAATATTATCAGCTTTTCATGGATTGTTTTATACGAGTGTGATAATAAGAAAATCTGATAAATGCATACAAGGCTTTTGGACCCAATTTAGTGGCGGCATTATACATCTCAATTTTGAAAAACATTATAAGAACATTTAGTTTACACTATCTTATTAACCAATATCTTATTTCAGAAAGTGTACAGAGATTTTGAGTCCTTTATACAATCCGGAATTCACCCAATCCTCGTGTAACAAATCGGTTGAGGTTAAAGGAATTTCATTTCGTCTGTTTAAAGAAATAGCCAGACATAACCATAAAACTTAGGAATCTCCGAGATATGAAACAATACGAGAGGAAAGCCATACCCAATGGTCCAAACCCTTAAAAAGTAAGACCCACAAACAATAACTAAAAAATATAATAAAGACACCGCGCAGTAGTAAGATACATGTTACAAATTCGGAAATCGTGTTTGTTTTGCGGTTTTGCTGACATCATGAAAGTGAAGCTGCCGAGATGGCTCAAACACCAGCTATTCGTGCGCAAAGGATATAAAACGTGATTACGGTACACGAGACAAAGAGTCGTGTCTCACGGAAATCATGATGAGTGTCCTGAGACCTCGGCCCTTACTTTGATTCAATCCTTCTGAGCAGGAATTGCATCTTTGTTTATGGCTGATATCTTTTCGGAGCAGGATTTTGATGGGGGAGGAAGTGGGTTGTTCGAGGAACGATGAATTGAATTGCTGGAACTCGCATCGTTCCAAGCCGCAATCTCCTTCTTGGACATTAGTTGAAACTTTATAGCCTCCCCACTCTGGAGGTCAGACCTGATAAATCTGGGAATAAAGTTTGGACTGAAATAAATTTATTTGGACTGAATCTTTTCGTCTGGTGCAGCTTCATCATGATCTGTAATTCGACCATATATTTTTATATCGTATGTTTATGGGGGTAGGCCATCTGTATGGTAAGAGCGAGACGGAATGATATGTGAGAATATATTGTTGTCCAGAAAGATTAAAGTAATCTTATTATGAAAATAAATTCATCATGATTAAACGTACAAATTGTACTGGTTTCATAATTCACTAAAAACTGCATCAAGACTTTTAGCGTAATCATGTAGTTACCTCGAGATTTATTTATGATATCCACTGCTTACGAGTTTGGAATACCATACAACATGACTTTATATTATCATAGTAATGGAAGGGATGGTCTACTGCCATAAAACAATATTTAACAGATTCTTCATTTTGTCCAATATTCTTCGGGGACATAAGCAATTTGATGAATTAAAGTTAAATGAATAGCTTGATTTGTCAAGCAAAGTAAGGAAAAACTTACTAAATCTACTTCTTGAACACTAGTTGGAAGTTTATAATCTTCCATCCTGGAAGTCAAGCTTGATGAAGCTGGAAAAAAGGTTTAGACTGAAATGTGTTTTTAGGACTGAATTTATTTGTGTGGTGGAACTTGATAATGATCTTTCACTTAATCAGTTATTTACTGGTAGGTATGTTTATGGTGGTGACCATCTTTATGTTTTGACGAATATGTTAACATGAGAATGTGTTAACATCTTGGAATGATAAAGTAATATTGCTTTGATAATAAATTCATTATAAGAAGTAAATACACAAACTATAATTAATTCATGCTTCAGCGAAATTCTCTCAATAATTTTAATCAGAACTTAGTTTAGTTATTTTTCTGGATATGTTTTTGATGTACACTTCTGACATATTTGCAATATAACTGTGATGATTCTATATAGAACTTTAGTAGAGAAATAGATGATCTGCTGAATAAAAATATATGTAATAGGTTCTACATTACATAAGATGTTTGGGGCATTGGGATAATATCTAGATCTTGTGCTATTAACTACACCAGCTAACAAACCACCTCCGTTTCGTGAATGTTCCTACGAGTTGATAAAGAGTTAGACTAGCCACATCAAGCTTTCTTATCTTTTTATAGGTTTTCTAATTATCTTTATTATATATATACTTACTACGTTACAACTATTTTAAATAGCACTCTAACTTTTTAAACATATATTAAGATGGTCGAAATACTGCTAAGAAGACTAATTTGTGTATATTTAGCAGGTAATGAGATAAAAAAGTTACTTAGTTGCCAAAGGCTCTATCTACTCTTAGAATACATACTTTAGTTAATGTACATTTTGCATATCCTTAACTGTATTAAAGCGTGATTATGTCAATCAAACTCTGTCAAGGGCGCAATAAACTACTTAAAGTACTAGTTAAATACTAATTAACAATCAAGTTTATCGGTAATTTAGACAGCTTCCACGCAAAGTAATTCTTCGCAATAAAATTTAAGAATTATTTCTACAAAAATAACTCTTCCAAATACCCATCCATCAGTATAATCCAATTTAATAATTAATAGATCCACTGTCGACTGTAGTGAAATGCCTGTAAACTATACCAATCTATTTACCCTTTTGTCAACTCGTTCAAAATAATTACTGGTGCAACAAACTTCAAGCTTTCTCATCTTTTCTTAGACTTTCTAATTATTTTATTATGTATACTAACAATGTTACAACTATGTTAAATCTCAGTCTAACTTTCTGAACATTTTGTTTGAGATACTGTAAAGTACTCTCAGCTGTGCATTCAGCAGATAACGAGATAAAAAATTACTTAAATTCTATAGTCTCTACTAATATAATACTTTAGTATAGTTACTGTATAAATTATTGCAAATCCTTATTCGTATTAAAGTGTGATTATGTCAATCAACCTCTCTTCCAAAAGTGAAACATCAATAACCTACTTAAAATACCAGCTAAATACTGATTAAAAATCAAGTCTATCGCTAATTTAGTCAACTTCCACGAAAAGCAATTCATCGTAATAAATTTTAAGAATTATTTCTTTAAAAAAGTCTGCCAAATACCGATCTATCAGTATAATCCAATTTAATAATTAATGGATACACTGTCGACGGTAATGAAATGCCTGTAAACGATACTAATCTATCTACCCTCTTGTCAACTCGTTCAAAATGATTAAGCGTGCAATATATGAGGAGTGTTTTTTATTGCTAAGAAAACCCAATTTCATTATGTGAAGTGCATCTTCGGCATATTTTTATTCTCGCAATAATACATAACGCACCCTGAATACACTTCTCGAAGCTAATAGTAAAGATAAAACAAATAGCATGTCGGATTTTCCCGACTCTCGAATTTTTTTAACGAGTTTACGTAGCTCGTCTAATGGGTAAAGGATTTTTGCGTTCGCTTTCCATTTAAGTTGTTCCTTCCATTCGAAACAACAGAATATCTGCCGGAATATACTTTTATTGATGATCCTCGACTCTCCAGTTTCTTTTCTATTTCCAGATTTCTATCTTTAATAATTTCCAGAATAATTGATATCGAAAAACTATGCAGAAAGAAATCGTTTCATAGTGCGTTTGTTTTGACGTTATGTGAAATATTTGTCTGTTTGTGTGTTGCGAAATGTAACATTGTTGCGATTGGGATTTGTTTAGGCACGTGTCTTCAAATGACAGGAATATTATTAATCTGACAGTTTTATCTGAATTTTTCAATATTTCTAACGATTTCGAGTCAGTGGAGTCTCTGGGAAAATAATTGTTTCCAGGAATATGCATTTTTTGTCAGTTTTCTATAGATTTAACGATGAGTTTCTTTAATTTCTTTTCCTCTTTCTTGGTGTTTCTGGAATAGTTATTTTGTTAATGATTGCGATTTTCAATAAAATATTTGCAACTATGAATGCAATGGAACTGCAAAATCAAAACGAACTTTCCGTAAAGAGTTAGACTTTATTTTATTTATATTAAGGTCCCATTTTGTAGCTTCACTAGGGTTATTTTGCGACAAATCTCGTAGCTTTAAAGCATGGTCAGATGACGAGGAAAACACCTGAGTTCGCATCCCCCCCAGACAACTTTTGCACCATACCAGCAAACACCAGAGGACGTTTGAGTTAGAGAATGCCAATGGAAAAACAAACATTTTAAAATTTTGATATTTGAATTTAACCTTTAGATTACGAGTTAGAGAATATCTGAAAATCCTCTTAAAACTGGGATTTTGCAGAGGATAAAATGGAATGAGTCATTTTCCAACCATCTGAAAATCACATCTGTTGTCCTTTTTGATAGCCTTTAGGATTGCATGTTCTTGTCTTCCCTCATTCACAATAAATCTATTTTTTATACATGCCGCGATACAACACCAAAGGGTAATGGATATATCTAGAAAATGATTAGAGACCCCACGAATTAGCTAGTCGAGGAGAGTGACACTATAAGGACATATCGGTGGAACAGTTATACCAGCTCGTATGCAGAGGAAAATTTACTGGTATAGTATCTGCACGCCCGTATGGCAACGGTTAAAGGTATTGAACATTTTAAGATAACAGTTTTACAGCACAGGGTGTCCGCAAATTTTGCAACAAAATATTGTGAGTGTTACTGCGTGACTTTCTCATATATTTCCTCATAAATGAGAAAGCTAATTAATCAATATATAAAAATAAACTATGTATAAAAAAGTAACTCTTCCCATTGGCAAAACTTCATACAAATCTACCGTTTTGGTGCAAAGATCTTACGCCATATCCCGGCCATTTAGCGTGTTGCGTAACCTTGTTTGCATATACACTCATAGACAGAGATACAGTCTTCTGGTAGATGTATTGGCTACAATTTTACTGAAAGGAACACTTGCCATATCTCATTCATCTAGCTTGTTACAGTTATGACTTATCGGGCTCACATGCACAAGGACAGATAGAAAACCATAATTCCAAATAAGGGCTTTCCGTATTGTCATGTGACTGCGAATAAACTCCATATCTTAATTATATAAACGCCCTACATTATTTAATTAATTGATTATTGCGTTGTATTTTGGAAAATTGGACATCATTTTCCTCTGGACTCTCTCAATGACTTGGGATTTTCGGGTCACGAGTGGCCAAAATTTGAACGCGAGTCAGGCCCCTCCCAGAAAAATATTCCCATTTTGAATCCTTGCCGGGAGGTGAAACTTGACGAAGTCTCCAGGCCGGATTCTATTTCATTTTTCTTTTTCATTCCATTTTATTCGTTCCTGAAGATCAATAGTTTATTTTGTCATTGATATTTTAGCTCCCGCTGCATTTTGTGCGCACTGGAAGCAATGTGTCTTAAATTTCCTAAATTTATCTTTAAATTCAAAATTATAGTTTCTTAACTTGTTGAATTTTTTTAAACTGGATAAAATGTGTCTTAAATTTCCAAATTTTCCTTTTCATATATTATTTTTGTATTTTCTTCACTTGGTGAGTTTCTTTTAGAATCCACTTTATTTAAGTAACACCAAAACTATTTTACAGCGGAATTCGTCATTTTAAACCGTAGTCGAATGACAAGGACGACACCTGAGCCGTCACCCTCTTCTCCAAATGATCGAATTCCAACTCCACGCCAGCGGTAAAACGTTTCACCCTCGACTTCAGATTTAAAATACCCCAAACCTCACATTGGCGGTACAGTTATACATTGGTGGAATAAGGTTTCGAATCTGGAACCTTTGGTCCTGAAGCCGAGACCTTACCTCTAAGTCGCCGTGGCTTTTTAATCAGCACAGTAGTATTCCTGTTCAACTAAATTGCTTGAACTTTAATCTCTATAAATCAAACTGAAACCTCAATTTTTTTGGTACGCTATAAAAATATAAACTAGTGAATAAATTTTCTTCAAATTTTGCTCACAAATTCTATGAAGCATAAGAAAGATTTTAGTGAAGCTTTCGACACATGTTTTTTAATTTTATAATTTTTTATTAATCAAAAACTATCTTTCCACTACGCATGCGCAGATCAGGCTCTTCTGATGAATCTAAAAGGCTAAACAACATTAATTACTTATGGAGAAAATTAGATTTCGGATGTTTTTAAAAATCGTTTGGTTCAATTGATATTCTCATTTTAATTAAAAAACGTTTCAGATCATAAAAGGATTTTGTGTAATATAATATTTTATATAAAAGAATTTTTTACATTAAAAATATAATTCGCGAAAATATTTTTGTCTCAAACTAATACTGAATATCAGTACTAGTATATAAGCTAGTCCTAGTACATCAACTAGTACAGAAATAAAAAAGAAATTTTAAATTAAGAGGTAAAAAAAGTTATTGTTTCATAAAAATTGTCGGGTAATTTTGCAAAATCACATCTTGTGCATTAAAAACAAGAAAAAACTATTATTAAAAAACAGAGAACATTATATTGCTTGAATCTTTAACCAACAAATTTCTGTTGCTTTAAGCATATTCTTTCAAATCACGCACTTAGAAAAAGAATAGTTTCGGCACAAACTTTCTGAGAAAATCTTCAACTTTGTCATAGTTTGTGGAAATCTTCGGATTTAATTATTGATTTAATAGCTTTTATTCAGCGGTTGCAAAATCTCACAAAGGGGTTTCGACGAAAACTAATTACGACTTCAGGAAATATGCATAAAATTTGGATCAAGGGATTCAAGTTAAATACTCGCTTCAGATGGATGAACTGAAGGATGTTGGATTTTAAGGTTCAGCGAAAAGTTTCGGAAAAATAACATTTATTTTCACTTTTATATTAAACCTTTCGAAGAAAGAAGTTATTGGAAATGAAATTTCACTATATTATTTACAAAATTTCTATGAAAACCTTGATAGTTTACCGTTAGATTTATTCTGCATGAAAGGAATGTTACGTTCGCAATTGATTTTATGAAAATCTTTCATGCGAATATTTTATATCTTTTAACTGGATCACACAAAAGGGTTTCGACGAAAACTAATTACGACTTTTCGAACGAAAGTTCATAAAATTGGCTTTTTAGCTTCTATTTTCATCTCTTATTTGATTTTTCTAAGGAAAATATTTCTAGAAATGTCAATATTATGATTATAATAAAGAAGTGAGTGCCACTCTTAAAGACATTTCAGAATTTCTTTTTGCAAAATTTTAAATTGATCACTTTCCTTTGTTTTCGCAGTAAAAGTTGATAAACGGGGTGTTTTAGAATTCCAGAGCAACTTTTAATATCAATCATTCGGAAGCAAATCATGACAAAAAGATGCCTTTTGCATAGAAAGGTTGGAAATGAAACTTGATTTGTTTTGTCACGAAACTAGCCTTTATTAGTATCATAGTTTAAAATTTTAACCTTCAGATATTTTTAGAATTTTCAAAGCGATGCTCTACATAATATAAAACATTGGTTGGAGTAACACCTTAGAAATGTTCAATATATCATCCTTCATTGAGAAGATCAGCTACCATACGAAGAAACACATTTTTTCGCCGTATTAAACAATTTCTGATAGTAGACATATAATGACGTTTCTGATAGTGGTTTCTTGTCTGATACAGCTGTGTTCCTGAATGGAGGACGACACAATGAACATTAGCAAGCCGTTAGTCCACGCATTGTCTTACCTTATGTAACGCATCTCTCCATCAATTGCAAAATCTTCTAATGGTTGAAATTGTAAACTTTGCAAGCAATAAATTATGATTTCATGATAAAAGGAAATCTAGTTTCATTGTCATCCTTTCTATATATTTTTTCTATCATTGTTTCTTTTGCGAATAATTATTTTTTTATTTTGCTCCGGACTTCTAAATCACCATCAGTTTTAGAACATCAAATAAATAGAGATTGACAGCTTGACTGTCCTACATTTAATATACAGGGTTATTTGAAATCTACGACAAACTTGAAAAAGTGATAGTACTCATCAAACGAACAAAAAAGCAAAGAAACATTGGTCATGACGTTTAGTGGGCGAAAATGTGTCTTCAAAGTGTGAATAATCAGATCTTAACCCCCTGGTTTTTTTGGGGGTCAATGAAATCACTAGTTTATGAGATACCAGTGGAGGCACCAGAAGATCTGACAGCGAGGGTCATAACCTCTGCAGTAGAAATCCAGGAAATTCCCGGAATCTTCGAGAGTATCCGTTACTACATAGCTATGCCCCATGCAATGAGGCCATGGCCGCTACTTTGAACAACTAGTGTAACAATTGTGTTTGTTTTGTGCATGACAAGCTGTGTTTTACCTATGTTGTCCAATAATTGTTTTTTGTACTGGTTTTATTTTCTTCCCCTTCACATTTTGCAGACGCATTTTGGCGATTTTCACCCTTTCAACATACTTTGCGACCTCATATTCCGTCACATATTTTGCCTGTCTTGAAGTGTACCATCACCCTTCCATGTTTGTCGGGGGATTTCATATACATCCTGTATAATTTCAGTTTCTGAAATACGTCAAAAAAAATTATTTGCTGCAAATTGCAAAGCTTTAATTAAAAATTATAAGAGAACGAATTAAAACTTAGCATTTAATTTTTACTTTTATAATTAAGTCCAGACATTTCAGAAAGTTTTATGTAAAACTGTTCTATAAAACTACATTTATTCTTTATCGCTCTAGACATATTCCTGTACTGCAAGTACAGGATGCAATCTATCTGCTTAAAACTTAAATCAAATGAAAATGAATCTAATCAAAAACGCAACCCAATGCAAACTGCATCGTAATTTCAATGCGTAATTACGATGTATTTTTATGATGATTATTTTACCATGTCTGGAAAAAGTAGGTAAAAAACATGGTAGGTAAAACCTGCGCATGCGCGTAGGCGGAATTCGATACTGGAAGAAACCGCAATTCATTCCAGTATTTACTTTTCCCTCATTATCTTCGGAGAGAGAAAAAATCGAATAGAGAACTTAGTTTTCAACCTCAGTTTTTCCTTGCGTTTCACTTGAAAATCGAAACCCCTTAATTTGAAATTAAGTTAAATTGTTCAAGGATTTAAATATTAAATTAATTATTTGACACAGAAATAAATATGAAACATCAGCAGTATTTCAGTCAACAATATATTAAGAAACTATATAATGCTGTAATCTTTTTTGTTTCTACTTTTTAAAAAGAGAGTTAAGAATTAAAATTTTGAAATATATACATATATTCCTGGTTACCTAGAGTTACTAAGTGAAGTTAGAAATACCAATACCTAGCGAAAATGTTCATATATTTTTAGAGTAAAACTACTCGGTTAACTATTCTGAACTATTAAATGAAATATGGAATATTAAAAGTGTTTCTAAAAT
This sequence comes from Araneus ventricosus, assembly GCA_013235015.1. Lineage (NCBI taxonomy): Eukaryota > Metazoa > Arthropoda > Arachnida > Araneae > Araneidae > Araneus > Araneus ventricosus. The sequence continues at coordinate 3,220,023 of BGPR01000007.1, read as the reverse complement.
TTATTTTTATCTTTTCCAGCCAATACGAGCTGAATACTGCGTGACTCAACATTTTTTTAATGCAGATTTTAAACTATTCACACATTCAAGTAAAGCGATTGATTAAAGATTTACTCGTCAACCAATCTCATTATTTTCTTTCTCTATCGACATATATAGCATAAGAAGAAGAGTTACGATTTTTTCTAAAAGATTTTCTAGAAAAACTCTTTTTTTCTCTTTTTTTTTACAAAAGTCTTTTTAAAGAAAAAAAATGGCGGAGAAAATGTTCCCTGAAAATGACACGATTCGTTTTTTTTGAAATGGCCAGCGCTCCAACGCTCTAAAAAATCGCTTCAAACTTGCTTAATAAGCATAAAATCCACGCGACCAAGATCCTAAGTTTTCCTGAATAACAACAATACAAAGCAGAATCAGGGCTCGGGAAAAGTTTATACGTATTCATGACCCTGATGATTGATGTCGACTGTAATAAATGCACCCGGCGAAATCTTTGCGATAGCAGTGTGGCCAAGGAACAAAGATCTTGTGCTGAATCTGAAATGGTGAGATTTGGAAAACTGCTAGCAAGGAACTATTTCGGAGATGTTAAAAAGAGTGTGACTCACGTAGCTTCACAAAGCATAAAGAATGAAATATTTCACAAGTAAATTTCGCCGTAAGTAAATCAGTTGTTGCATAAAAGTGATACATTTCCCTAAAATAACGCATTCTTTTGCATTTACTGCATAGATAACGAAAGTGCTTAACGGGTGGAAATTTATTTATTTCATGAGGAAATAAGAAGAATATATTTAATTTTTATTAGGAAATGATGCAGCGTAAAGAATGAAATATTTCACATTGCGAAATCGTAAATAAATCAGTTGTTTCTTATAAGTGATAACTTTTCTAGTAAATGATTGTATTTCTTGTATTTATTTCATACATTTAACATATGAAACTTTTTTTTATTTCTTGCGGAAATTATAACAAAAATATTATTTTCAAATTTTTATAAGGATGTGACATAGCATAAAGAACGGAATATTTCAAATGGGGAACCATAAGTAAATTCGTTGTGGCATAAAATGTATGCAAAACTGCGAATTCTTTTGAATTTACTGGATGATAGATAATAAAACACTAACAGTAAAAAACTTTACTCTTTTCATACGAAATAATAATAATAATATATTTCAATTTTTCTGAACTTCATTTATTTCGTATAAAAATAACAATAACAGTTCTTATCTATTTCGGAAGTGTTAAAAAGAATATGATTCACGTACCTTCACAAAAGTATAAAGAATGAAATATTGATTTTTTAAACGTAATTAAATCAGTTGTGGTGTAAAAGAGATGCATTTCCCCACAATAATGAATTCTTCTGTAAATACTTTATAGATAATAATATCACTTGTGGTTTGTGGAAATTTAATTATTTCCTACGAAAATAATAATAAGAATCTATTATCATCAGGAAATGACGTCTGGGATCTAAAAGTGGCCTCTAAAGACATTTATGTCAAGAAAATGAATTAATAAAGCTAAAACTTGTTAAAGAATATTTTTATTCATAAAATCATTTTGCTGTTACAAAGATTTTTCGATGATACTTGTTAGCGGATTGCTAACTACACTTTCATATAATTAAGATCAATGCCAGTTTAAAATATATTATCAAGCGTTAGATTTAGAACATTTTATACCATTTATATAGTGCTGTATAACAATAATAACCTACTCAAAGTTTATTCATCTCAGAGTTTGTCCACGTGTTAATTATCCCCTCAATTTGTGAAAATAAAATATTTTATACATGTTTTTAGCAAATACAGTGTAAAAATGTTGTATTATTACAGGAGAAATTTCAATCAAAATGAAATAATACAATTACATTTTTTCATTTTTTATTAACAGCATTTTTAACTAATAAACTTCGTAATCGTATGCAATCCACTTAAACTTGTGTAATTGTTATCCGTCATTAAACAATAACCCAACACTAGGCGTGAGTTGATATTTAAATATCTCCTCAGAATATTAAAATTATATGTTTATGTATGTTTTAAACAAATACAAAGTAAAATTTTTGTAACATTACAAGAAAATAATAATTACATTAACCATTTTTCTTTATTTTTTATAAACAGAACATGAAAATAACTTCGTGATGCAATGCCAACCACTTGAACTTGGTCAAACTTTTATTGATTCATCAATAGCAATAACCCAACACTAAGCATGAGTCCATATATAAAATATCTCCATAAAAAAGAAAAATAATATTTTATGTATGTTTTCAACAAGTACAACGTAAAAATTTTGTATCATTACAAGAAAATTATAACCAATACACCAACAATTCTTTTCCAGCTTTTAGAAACACAACATGAAAATAACTTCGTGAGGCAATGCAATCCACTTGAACTTGGTCGAACTTCTTTTAGTTCATCAATCAACAATAACCCAACACTAGGCGTGAGTCCATATATAAAATATTTCTTCAAAAAAATAATATTTTTATGCATGTTTTTCAACAAGTACAAAGTAAACAATTTGTATCGTTACAAGAAAATAATAATCAATAAAGCAACAATTTTTTTTCAAATTTTTATAAAGCGAACATGAAAATAACTTCGTGAAGAAATGTGATCCACTTGAACATGGGCAAACTATTTTTTGTTCATCATTAAACAATAACCCAACTCCAACAGGATTGAGTTCATATATTAATTCTCCTCTCACGTATACTTATTTTCCGGGTTAGATGCTGAAATAAATCACGAACACTAGCGGAATAAGCGAACGCGGCTTCCACTTCCCTTACACAGAACTACAAAATACTACACGATGAAATATCGAATCTTCCAGCGCAACCGCAAGAGTAAATGAGCATCTGAACAATTTCCTGGACATTCAGTGTCTTCCATTAAAGATCCAAATGACCAGGCGAGACGCGAATTTTACAGTACCCTGCTTCTTGCTGCAGCAGTCTACAGCGGGAGAAATGATTTTCTTCAGCTATCATTTGCAACATCTTCAAGAAGCATTTGTCATTTAGCAAAGAAAGCATTCTAGGACCATAGCATCTTCAAGATATAAATAATGCAACAGAGTTTGTTTCGACTATCCATTACTCCAAGGGCTATCGTGTTAGGTCCGTTCTGTGGCAAGATAAATTTGGCTCGAAGAATAGCATCTTTGTAGTATATTTCCCATCTTTAGTAATGCCGGGAAAAATGGCTAAACCCGGTGTCGTAAATCTAACAGCTAGCCTCACCGTTCAAGAGACCCCAGATGATGTATGCCCCTCAGCTTTAAAGACATTTTGCTGAAAGAATTCAATACGCCTCAATTAAATTAATCGAATTTAAGAGCAACTCGTTTCGAAAGTAGGAGGGGTGAGCAAGCCATTACAAATTCGGGAAAAGAATTTGTTCTGATAAAAGGAACAAATCTAAGGACATCTGATGGGGTTTGGCCTTTTCTTCGACAATGTGTGTAGTTTCTGTTTATGGAAGGAGTATTCACCGACTCAAAAGCGCCTGTTTATTTGAAAAAGATAGCTAAAGCCATGAAAAGCAAAGAAACATTAACGGTAACATTGTTGTTACTTTGTATACTTTGGATTTGTTGTATTTCGGTTAAGTATAGGTGTTATGTTTCGGTTTTCATTTTTTTTCACTTCCGATCTCTTAGGAAGCGATAGAGTTTTAGTTTTCGCTCATAGAAGGAAGGTTGGCCAACAGAAATCGATGCATATTTATTTGAAAGGAATAGCTAAAGCCATGAAAAGTAACAAAAACATTAGCGGTAACATTGTTTTTACTTTGTATACTTTAGAACTGTTGTATTTTGATTAAGTATAGATATTAATTTTCGGTTTTCATTTCTTTTTCTTTCTTCCATTTCTAAGGAATACACAGTATTAGCAATTGTGGCTTAAGGAAAGGGGTGATAACAAGTGAAGCTGATGCATGTTTTTCTAAAACAAGTAGCTACAACCTCAAAACATAAGAAACAGATTATTGATAAATGATTGTAAAGGAAGTTGTTGTTACTTTGTATATTTTGAAACTAAAGTCTTTTGAGTAAATATAACTATTAATGTTGGGTTTTGATCTTTTTTTCCATTTTCATTTCTAAGAAGACAACAGTGTTTTCAATTTTGGGTTAATGGAAGGAATACAAATTTTTTCAAAGGATTAGCTGACGCTATAAAAAGTAACAGAAACAGTATACGCTAACAGTAGTAGGCAAATGTACTTTTAGTTTGTATATTTTACTATAGTTACAGTATATTTTATTTTCACCATCTTACCATTAATAGCCTATTATTATTAAAAACCATAAATTAGATTATTTTCATCACTTAATTTATCTTGTAAGGTATGACTTTTTTCACATTTTTTCTCACAACGTTAAAAGAAAATACTTGTTTTAAAATTTTGTTGTAAGCTGGTTATTGATAGAATAAAATTATCTTGGTTAGTAAGTAGAAAGTTCGTACCCAGATAGCAATTTTAGTTTGCAGCGATCTGGCTCTGCAAGCTTGTAACACATTTGACGCGGCAAGAGTGCAAGCTTGAAACAAGTTACCGCAAACGAGTTAGTCACCATGCGTCAAATGTGTCATAAGCTTGCCGCGTCAAACAGACAGAAGACAGTCTCTAATTCGAACCCACGACATATCGTTTCCCAAACCAGCCGTCCTAACCACTCGGCTAGCTAGACTCTGAGAGGAAATGATAAATTACGCTAATAGATCGTGCATACGATTTGTTTTAAACTGTTTTTTTGATTTCATTAATTTTTTTAAATTTTGTGTTGAGAATATGATTTGAAGTCAAACAGAGAGCGATTTTCGCTAATAACTACGCTTTGCTAGTAGAATAAATTATGAAATTAGGGTTCAAAAGTAATTACTTTTAAAATGGGGCAAAATGTAAGTTATTATTTTTCAACAAACGGTGACTGTTTTTTAAGTTTAATTTTGTTTATGAACGTTAAAATTTCAACATTAAAAAGCGATATAGTTTACTTTAAAGTGCGAGTTCTACATTTAGTAAAAAGATGGAGAATTTTTCAAAATTTTTTTTATACAAAAGTTACTTTTTTTTACAAATTATCGTTGATTTATTGAATTAATAAAAAGGAGATGCTATTAAAAATCGGATATTTTTTTAAAACAGAGACAAAGATTATCTGTAAGTGTGTTATCATCTTTGCAGCAAGCTTGTTTTGCAATCGTGATGTGAATCTTGTCATAACAACTTCACAGAAAACTTGTTTTGTAAGTGGGTTGGTCGATTATGCTTTGCTACTTTGCAGGAAGTTTGATGCAAGGTTGCCACATCAAGTTTGTCATGACAAGCTAATATCACGAGAAATCAAACTTGCTTCAAGTGTACATGCTATCTGGGTATTAATATACACTGGCATACAAAAGTTAAGAAACATTTCGTAAAATGTGAGAAATTTGCAATTAATACGAAAACTATGTTTCAAAATCAGTTCTGGAGAATCGTGTGACATTCAATAGAGTATCATATACATATTACAGTGAGGATTCGGTCACGAGGACAATTAGGGGGACCACCAGAAAGGGATGAAGGCGAAAATAAAGCTGATAACGAGATGTAACTTTTATCAATGGTTATGGTTTAAGGTGCATAATATTTACATGCATTTTCGTAAGCATAGCACAAATATTCGGGAAGATATAAATGTTTCTTTAAAAAATCCCAAATTTTTCCTCGTGTGTTTTGCTTATAACACGCAGAGTTTTCATTCAAATTATTAGAAATTTGCAGAACTCTTGACAATATGTTACAGAAGTATTGTTGTGAATTTTGAAGTAAATACGTTGAATATTACAGGAAATATGAGTGTTTGTGATAAATAATTTCTTACTGCGCATGTGCGAGACGCAGCGGAATTTGTCTTTTATAACTTCAAAGCCAGATATATAGAGCAACTTTAAAAAAAATTCCAGTTGAATCCCATTAAAATTCAGAAAGCTGTCGGCATTTCAGTGAGGTGAATTTCAATTTCTCTTTAAGAGAAGCTAAATGATGAGGGTTCTTGTACAAACTAAATTTTTTTAAATCTGAATCTTAGAACATATCTTAGAATCTTGAATACCATGAACACTTATAAATTAAATACATTATTTAAATTGCATTTTCTCGAATGCCATTCGAAGATTAAAGAATTAAAGAAGATTAACATATGTGTTTGTTACTTGCCGGGGGGTGGGAACTTGCCTTTATAACAATGGCAATGTCCCTTATAGCCAAAATTTAGACATAGTTATTATTAATATTTCACTCAAAATACTGATTACATATAATGCTCCCATAGGAACTGAACAGAAATTCAGTACATACAGTACTGTTCAAAAGTATTGCACGACTGAATTTGCAAATCATGGTGTTAATGTTTTCTCATGGCCAGGAAAATTGATTTAAATCCGGCTGAGAATCTATTGAGCATAATTGGCAGAAAAATATCCCAAAATCATCTTAAATAAAAGCAAGAGCTTCAGGAAACCATAATTAAGGTATGGAAGCATGAAATTCCCAAAGAAGTGTCCAAAACCTTGTTAATTCCGTGCTAAAAAGAGTAGCTTCTGTGATTAAAGGCAGAGTAGAACCGACTACATATTAAATGCTTTCACAATGAATTGCACTGATTTATTAGAATGTGGACTCGATTATTTTTTGTTTCAATTAATGTTTGACGGTTTTCACAAATCTGTAACTTTTAGTTTAACGCTCATTTTTATGTATATAAATAATCAATTTTGTTCAATAAATTACTCAAAACACGTCTTTCACTTGTTTTATGCAGTGTATCACTTTGCAGGTGTTTTACGAAAGGTTAAAACTTAGCAACTGACAAATAATTCATCTTGCAATATTTTTAGCCAGTAGTGTAGAAGATGTTATGATAACAAACAAAACAAGCAAAAATCACACATATTTGGAATTTAAAAATAAAGTAAATTCATTTTAATTATTTTCTATTAAAAATGGTAGTATAAAAGAAGAAGGAATGACAAATAAATAAAAGAAAGAAAACAAAAATTAAGGATAATGATCCAAGCTCGTCTCTTCAATCTTACAAGTGATTCGTCTTATTTTAATGATACTTACAATACTCTGTAGAAAAACATTATGAGTAAAATGCTTAATAATTCACTTTATAAAGGTAATTAATTTATCACGATTAACTCCAAAAAATATTTTTCGCCATTTTTGAAATAAATTCGGGGAATGTTCAATTACATTCTTTGCGACTGAATTTCCAAGAAAGTGTTTACTCGATTTTCATGAAACTTAATATTTCACAGTAGAAATCTTGACAAAAAATTAATACCTTGTTTACTTTTAGCAAATGAACCAATCTACTTTTATTTAATTTTTTGGAATTTTCATCTTTGCTTTTTAACAAGATAGACTAAATTTATTTGCGTACGATTGCATGAGAAATCACAATGAGATTTTAATTTTGTTGAAAGCAAACATTGCAATCAATTAAAGGAAAATTTGTGAAAGGAAACTGAAAAAAATTATTGACGCATTTTTAATGGATTGATGATAAACGTGAATTTAGATGTAAAATATTTTAACATTATTATGAATAGACTTATAAGAAAAGGAACATTTAACATGCATGCTAGGAAAAAGACATCAAAATGAAATCTGAAATTAAAGAAATTGCTTTTAAAACATATTTAAACTTATTTATATTTTTTGACGAAAGGTATTGGTAGATTTATTTATTATTGGGCATGAAATACTCCACTTGCACTACAAAATTTCACTAAAACACCGCCGTGTATGGGGCCCGTTGCACGCCAAATCGCACGCAGTGATCAAACGCCCTCCCGCTGGTGTACCGCGGAAGCCTGGAGAGGGTTCAAGTTCTTGACCGCGGTTCAAAATTACAAAGTGCGTCCCAAAATAGCCTTCGTGGTGCTTCAAAACGGGATGTTAATACGACTAAACTAATTTCAATTGCAAGCGTTTTAGAAAATAAATTGTCTAAAAGGGTTGCATTCGACTATTACGGCGCGCTTAGAAGTACACTGCAAAGAAGAAAAATATAAGAAAATTTCTCTCTATTATTGTAATTTGTCTAGAGAATCAAAATATATCCATTTGTAGGCAAAAAATTATTCGTTTTTTTTTTTTTTTTAAATCTTGTGTTTTCTAGGTTAGCCCATACTACCCGAAGTATTTAAAATTTTGTAAATTATCGACTTAAGAACTAGTTTTCATATGCAACTTGCATAGTTTAGATAAATTTGTTTAATATAATCAACATGAAAAAAAAGTGTTCAAAGAAAAGTTTTAAGAAGTTATAGCTCATTCAAACTAAAAATATAAATTTTATATTAAATTTTTCTTAAGTGACCCATACTACCCGCTGTTCCCCTAATACCAAAATGAAATCCACAAAGAAAATTTGCACTTATTTACTTCTTTCTTTTTTCTGAGGCAAAAGATAGAAATAGTACAAACAAACTCTTTTCAATATATTCAGGATTTTTAAAGTCAGACATTTAAACATAAAGACAGACATAAAAACCAATACTTTCCTATAATATGCCAATAATTTAAAAAATGCTTAGGCTGTCCTTACTGCTTTACTAATCCAGAGCCGAAACAGTATCAATAGTATAGCTGCCTTCATTATTTTCGGATGTTTTTAGTTTAGTTTAGTTACATTAACGTCCTGTTTAGAAGCAACATTAAAGATATTTTGACAGACAGGCTGATAGACGGAGACACGTTAATTCGGATTCAGGGAAGTCTTAAACTTGGAGAATTATTAAAATGTCGAGGTCGAATATTTTAACGATCGCAATTCTTTCCCTTTGCTGTTTTCGTATACGAGAAAGTAATGATAGGAACACACACGACCTGTAACAAGTAATATAATTAAATGAGATCAGTGTCAATAACCACAAAATTTTATAAAGAAAAAATGCTGTTCTT
>BGPR01000007.1:3192917-3209265 GCA_013235015.1 Araneus ventricosus | reverse complement strand
GTACCTGAAATCTACCGTATTCATGCAAGATGGAGCACTTTCTCATATGGGATCATGAGTTCAGCATGTTCTACGGCAACGGTTTACAGACGAACAGATAATTAAGCATGCAGTTCCTTGCTCCAATTGTAATTGCCTACTATTTTGAGAGTAAGCAGCGTAAACTCATTGAACCACATGTATCACGTATTCCAAAATAAAATTTGTAGTGGAAATTGTGGTTTCTACAATTCTTTTGACTTATTGACTAAGCCAACTACATCTGCAGCGCCAGCATCTATAACGCACAATGATTCTCAGTCCATAAAAATAAAGATGCACTTCATTACTTCATAGGATATTGTACAACCAAGCATCTTCAACTTCCCTGCAAGCTATAATCTGCCGAGCCCTTTGAAAATTTGCATAATGAGCTAATTTGTGAATTGTGAATAATCATAGCTTTACACTCTTAAAACTGTACTTCTGATATAAGAGGCACATTTTGAACTTTTGTGCCTCTGAAAATTAAGAGGCATATTGTGCCACTGAACGTTAAGAGGTACATGGTGCCTTTGAAATTAAGAGGCACATTGTGCCTCTGAACGTTAAGAGGTACATGGTGCCTTTGAAAGTAACAGGTACATTGTGCCTTTTAATTCAGATTCAAGTGCCTCTTATTTGAGAGTATATTCTGTGCCTCTCGCAGTCTAAGAGGTATAGAATATAATAATATGGCACATGTTTTTGTTCATTTTGCTTCCAGTGCATATAATAGATTTAATTTTATATAAAAAATGAGATGTACAAAAATTCTCTTGATTATTTATTTATTTTTATACCTGCATACATGAAAAACTTTTTTAAACAAACTTTTTAATTTCCATATATATTTATATACAACCTTTTATTTTGATTCCGATATTATAATTTAGTTTAAATGCAAAGACTAATTTAGGAATCATTGAATATTATCCAATCCCAAAATGTAATCCAAAATGTAAATTTAGGTCATTTCGCAACACTAGGGGATATTTTATTTTGTTGTGATCTGTACAATCATCTCTAGACCGGTCATTGTTTTTAAAAAAACATTTTCATGTTGGATTATATTAGTCCTCTAGCTCACGTGGAACCATAAAGGTAAAGGCAACTAAATTTAGCAGTTTGAAGCACCACTCTTTCTTACAAAAAAATTACTCCATTCTGCTTTTTGGTGATATTTTCAATCACTTTAATCTCGCATGGTAAAATATTAATTTACATATTTTGATGATTTAATGAGGACATTTTTTGACAACTACTTGAAATTTTATTTAATTGGTGTTCATGAGAATTAAAGCAAATACCAAAAATTATGTTTTAAAAGTTATGTATTAAAATTAATAATAAGTCGTGAAAGACTCCTTTGATTGAAATTGATAATTATTAATAAATGTTTAAACGTCACACACAAAAATCAATAAGGGAATCTATTTTAAATGTTGTTTCCCTGTTCATTTAAAAAAAAGAAGATAATTCAACTTAAATACTTACTAATTAGTTTATATCACAATCACACAATAAAACTAATGCTAGAAAAAAGTTTAAATATATGTAAATGATAAAGCTGATTTAACTGTATTTTTAAAAATAATACATTAAATATTGCTGAGAAACAATACTTTACCAACATAAATTCTGTAATATAGTTTACTAAATATCATGAATTTTTAGTTATATTGCTGCACAGTAAATTCCAAGGAGAAGTAGATTAACATGAAAAAAATTACAATAGATAAAACTATAGTAATTGAAAATAAATTCTTTATTATTATAAATAGAGATGGATTACATTCAGAATTTTGTTAATACTAAATATTCCATTTTGTGCTATTTCTAAAACACAAACAATTGCTTGAATCTGTGTATAAATTAATAATTATTTTCTGACCATAGTTTTTATGTATTATCCTAAATACAACCCAACCACACTTAATTAAAATACAAATCAAAGTTATTTAAAATTAGTATTACAATTTATTCAAAGGAAATTTTTTGCTATTTTAAGTTTTGACTCTAAAAATGAAGGTAAGTAGTTAAAATTTAAAGTTTCTGGTGCTGTTAAATAAAATAATAGAGATAATAGTATTACCAAATAAATACATATACACAGGGCTTTAAAGGAATCTCAGTATATCTGCTTGACACACACACACACACACACATTTCATACAGAATTTATATATTTATACTACTTTGCGCATTCATTGCCAATGTTACATGGAAAATTGTCGATTGCTTTTAAATGGAATATAAGTATATAACCGAAATTTTATTCGAAATGAAATATTTTCTCTCTTCCTAAATGCTTTTATAAAACTCATTATTATAAGATATTCAGCATTTGAATAAATTTCATACTCTTTGCTACGTTTTTGAAAGACTTAAATTATGGAACTGAATAAATAGAAGTAGCTATTTCCAAATACTTCTTAGAAGGGATAATAAATAAAGTGGTAAGAAATTGCTAAATGAATAAAAGCTTCAATGATGTAGTGAAATTCTCGACCAGCAGCACTAGAAGCTTATTCTTGGATAGCGTGAAGTATATCACATTGAAATACAAAAAAATCTATATTTAAACATTTCTCTGCTATAAGTTTTCAAAATAATTCCGTACAATAGTTTTCTCAATTAATTTTTTTCCCTTTAAAATAACCACGGTGACCTAGTGATAGAATTTCGGGTAGTAGTCGAAGGATCTAAAGTTAGACAGCCGAATCCAACGAAGATCCGCCATGTAAGAAAGAGACGCCAAATTTGGATTGGCGGCGTCTAGATTGAACCAGTTACGTAACTTCAACTCTATTAAAAATTGGGCCGTAAAATAAGCAAATTATGATGTGACGATGTAAATCTGTGTAATTCATATCGTTCATCCTGACCTTGGTCGAAGCCGCCCGGTGAATCTAAAAGACCGGCCGCCGGGACAGAAAATCGAGCACTGAAGTCGACTGCAAAATAGCCCCCATTACGAGAGACTCATGCTCCCTTTTACGAGGGTACGACCCGTCTTCGGAGGTGGGCCCTAAGAGTCAAACCACCATTACTATACCCATCAAGGAATCGAGACCCCGTTAACTTATATGATGGCTTTTCATCCACGTACTCATGGTGTCCCCCAGTGGGGCTGTAAATGTGTGTATGAAATCATTTTGAAGAGAAAGCGCTACTTGGTTACAGTTAGAGAACAACTATTTATTATCAGTTATCATCGGATTTAGATATCATCAATTAATTATTTTACCAAAAGACAAAAGGCCACTGTTTTGAAGAAAGTAGAAAAATATTTTATAACATCTTCAGATAGGTAATTTGTCTGGCATTCTTTCAAATGAAGTAATCAATATTAGCTTACGATAGCTGTCGAATTCATAACGTCCTTGCTTTCAAAACGCTTGAATATGGTAAACCCTTCACTAAATTCAATTTCTTTACTGCGACATGAAGTTTTGTTAAGGCTTTTGAGACCATTATTAATTAGAGGTTCATTTTTATTAAAAACTTAACAAATAATCTTTTAATATATCAGAAGTGACTTGGGAAAAATGGGATATGATCTTTTAATAATGTTGAATGTGATAAAATTAAAGCATTAGAGTACCACACGTGTAAAAGTTATTTAATCAGAATTGTGTTATTTTTAACAGTATAAGGTAGGAATATACTTCTGTTTTCCTCAACTACATAGAAGAAATAGCCAAGCAAGAAATGTATTTATGTTATTATTTTAATAATTTATTTTTTTATGAAAATATATCTCCATAGTTTTGACATATTGTCATTAAGATTTCTTTGAAACAAAACAAAAAAGAAAAGCAGCATTTCAAAGATTTTAATATATTTTCATTATATGGGTTCTAAATTGTAGCTCACGGTTACAAAATTAAAAATCAGGGAACTAAATGCAGCTAAAATTATAAATTTTAATAAACCATTTAAGTTAAATTAAAAATGCATAGAAAAGTTTCATTTTTGATTTAATTTGTTTTATAATAGAGTATCTACTGCATTGAAAACGGATAACTAAGAAGTATTTCATGAATCTTAAAAAGCTATTAAATGAATATAATGTGAGCTTATTTCGTTAAAGAAAATGTAAAACATTAATTATCGTATTTGCATATCTATTAGTGAGCGTTGAAAAGTAAATTATTGTAATTATATGATCAATTTAACATAAGTGAATGCAAGGTCTATTGCGCTGAATACATAATTCTTACATAAAAGCAGTTCTCACTGAAACTGATAAATAAGCTTAATAAAGGAGTGTTTTTGTTAATCCAATAAAGAAATTAAAGCAAATTTCTCTTAATTTATTTGTTTTTATATTTTACTTAAACGTAATTATAAAAGTAAGTTATTTTTGTTTATACGCGACAATAAAATTTTCTATACTTTTCATAGAAGAGTTTTTACTTCTTTGTTTTGGAAAATAGATACCGAGAATAATTAAAGATGTCTTAATCAAATTGAAAATAAAATGAACCTGAATGCACGGCTCAATATCTAATAATGTTAAACGAATTTAATGATATTAAACAAATAGGTGTTTCATTTTGAATTTTTGAGCAACATTTTAAAATATATAATTGTGCCTACAACAAATTATCATTCTTAATTGGGCAGAATTTTCATCGACATTTAAAATTAATGAGATAATGCAGCATACCCACTTTTAATGTCAACAATTCTTTCCAAAAACAAACTGCCTAAATTTTAATTTCAAACACAAAAACAAAAGGTTTTGTCTCCGACATTTAAAGGGCAAACTGCCATTACTCTAACAAGAGTTTAAAAATAACTGATAAATAATCTTAGGTTTATTTATAAAAATTAAAATAATTCATACGTTAATTAACGTCTAAACAATAAAAAATACTATATGGTTTGATTAACGCTCATACACTACAAAAATATACTATACAGATAGAATATTCGCCAAGTGTTTTTCAATTCGAAATCACGAAAAAAATAATCATATCTCTATTATTTATTCTTTACTATTTTCTGATTAAAAATTTCGAATAGTTTTAACTTTTTTCTAAATCAGAACATGAAGTATTTTCAAAAGAAATACAAATAAGATAGGAATTTTTTTTATAAAAATTACAAACAATAAAACCAACTTATTAATTTTCCTAGCTTTATCCATTAATTAAAAAAATAACATATATGAAAATCCTTTCGCATGTGTCATTCAAAAAAAATTACTTTCTACGATTATAAGAAATATGTAATTTTTCTCTCTATAAATTTTATTATAATTTGTCGCTAATGGGGCTCAATAAAAAAATATTGAAAAAAAACCTAATTTCTAAAAAATTAATATAAAATGTACACTTTTTAATTCACAATTAATAAATGTTCAGCTCTTTCTATCAGTGAGCAATTACTATAATTGCGGGAAACATAAGGTGTTACCAAAAAAAGCTGATATTTTTTTTAATAATAAATAAATGATTTCCATACTTTTTTCCATACATGTTTTCCCATATTTGTTTCCTTTATTCTTTAAATTGCTTCCACAATTTTTATAAGTTTGTCATCACATGCTTTTTTAAACTAATATACAAGGTGCCCGCTCTATTTTAGACAACTTTAGACCATTTCAACTGCTGCCTCGAGGAAAGTCAGCCAATCAAAGCATGATACTTTCGCGAGGTGGCCCGCTGATTGGCCTAAAATAATGAAACTCAAACCTTCGTAACTCGGTCAGTTTGGGTCACAGAAGAGTGGGTTTTTTATGTTTAAAATGTTAGTGTATCATGGATAATTTACTAAATATGACTACTAGGACTGGGGGACATATATAAACATTTATACTTTGTTTCTAAATTTCTATGTTTGTTTCTTTCTTGTAAGGAAAAGATTACAATTTTTCAATCAAAGAACTTATTCATTTGAGTGCTGAAGCAGATGTACTGTAAAATCCAATAATAAGAGGAAAAATTGTTAATACAGAGTCTAAGTATAACAATTGTTAAAGTGTAAAATATATATTTATATAGTTACCTAGTGCATTAGTATATGTAATGGCCGGTTCATAATAATATATAAATTAAATTTATAGATAGATTTGGAATAATACATTCTTGATGTTTCTAAGAAGTATTCAGAAAGCGTTATAATTTTCTTTTTGATGTGAGAATAAAAGAATATAATGCTTTTTAAATATAGAAAAGGGCATAAAATTATCATTTGAAAAGAATAAAATATCTCTCAAAAACAGATACTGAAGTGATAATATAATTTTTGAAAAATCTGGAATTGAACAATAGTTAGGATTCAATTATGCGAATGGTGAATAAAGAACATAAGTGCTCAATGCAAGGAGGAAAAAAGAACCATTTTGAATGTAAATACGAAAAATTCCTTAAAAATGAATTTACTTTCAGCAAATGAATGCCATTTTACTCTTCAATTCATTAAAACTGGAAGAAGGATTGTTTACTTCCTTTAATTGAAATAAATAATTTCTTTGCTTATTTTCCTGAATATGTAATAGAAGAAAATGTTTAAAAAATTCAAACAATGTTTTAGTGGAAAATTCGAAGAATAAATCAGAAAATAAAAATGCATTTGCGTTTTAATAAATTTCGCTTCTATATATCAAGCTTTAGTTTGCACGCAGTTCCTAAAATATTAAATATTTTTCCTAGAAATTTATTTTTAAATTAATGCATCTTCTGCTTTGCAGATTTATTATTAATCATTTCCTTTTCTAATTCAATTGAGCATGCGAAAATAATGCATTGCTCTTGCATGGAATGTGTGAGTTCAACTTTAATCTAATGATTTTGTTTTCAGAAAATCAAAAGCACATTATTGTAGATAGAAAAATAAATTTATGAAATTTTTTATTAAATTTTTTGCACAATTTATCCTTAAGTTAAAGATAATTTTTTGTGACGTTCATTAATATTCTTGAGTTGATCAATGCTTTAATAAAATATAATTATAATATGAATTCGTAAAATTCGAAGGAAAAAGTTCGTAAACTTTTATTTTTTACAGATCTAAATAAAGACGCACATTTTTCGACTTACAAATTTATTTAATTAATGAATTTTCAAATAATTTTCGCCTGAAAATGAAAAGCTTTTATATTAGAAAAGAAAGTGCTTGTGAAAATCAAGATTAAAGTAAAATTTTTTAGTGTGATCTGTGATTTTAAATTTATTCAAGTTCTATTATTCATGCAAAAACAAAATCTCTATTTAATAAATTTCCAAATAAAATTATATGATGAATAATACAAAGCTATGTTACTCTGAAACTTTAGATATGAAAATATATTTTAATTTTTTCTAAAGCTATTATTGCTAAACACGACCTATATACGACACGACATCCATAATGATTGAATTCATTTTCTTCAAAACGCTAACAACGGAAAATGTTTAATCCAGTGCCGCGTTACTTTAACCTGCTTCTAGTTTAATCGTATCCTTTTGATTTTGCCACCGAAAATTGTTTAAATTATGAATAAAATCGATTACAGAAAGATGTCCCTAAATAATGTCCGTGAAATCTTGCAACAAACAAAGGGAGTGATAGAACGCATCAAAAAGCGTGTCTTTTGTCATAGAATTTATGGTAGTAGTCAGTTATGGTCTCATAGTCAGGAACTCAGCATGGCAAACAGGCTAACCACTAACACAACTCTGAGAGCTCCTAGGCGTATTCACCCATCTATTTAGTGAATAGAAATGTCGAATGCCTATTGGCACGGTAATATGTTATAGGGGAAGGTGGTGTACCTAGGTCCCATTTTTACTTTTTAATTTTTAATTGGATAATTACTAGAAGAAAGGTAACAAAAAAATTTTTCTTTCATATTTTAGGCCTTTATACACAACATATATTTTTTGTAGATTTTTTGAAAAAGTATTTCAATGCATTATTTACAATTTAAAAAAGTGCAAATAGGACCAAGGTATACCATGGGTAGTGTACCTTGGTCCTGGGTATGGTGTACGTTGGACCAGCTATTTTTAGATTTAAAAAATCTAACCGAATAATTTGAACAAACATTTATTGGTATTTTAGCTACAGAAAAATGTTAATGAGCACTTTTACTTAATGAGGTCTTAGATTAGATCGAATTTAAAATTATTACAGCAGCAGTTTCATTCCTATGAGTAGGCTTAACCAACATTGTAATTAGATAAGTCAATTCCAAATGTTAATTTCCGAAGCTGCCTTTCAGATCCTCCAGTCAACACGGGATGTGGTAACTTCCACATTACATCACATTTTTCCACAACATAAGTGGTACACCATGTAGTGGTCATGCACCAAGGTACACCACTTGGGCATGGTCCAAGGTACACCACTTGGCCATTTCATGGAAAATGGCTGACTACTAAATTGAGGTTAGACTTAACATAATTTCTAACACATGTTATTATAGCTAAAACTGTGCTTTATAAGTTAGGCATTTTACTATAAAGTAATTTATGTATGTTTAGGAACTATTAACACAAAATTCAACAGGAAAAAAATTACTTTTGATGGGTCAATTTCCTTTTTCAGGATTCATTCATTCAAATAAGCACCTTGATAAATAAGTTCAGGTACACTGGGACCTCTGGTGGCAAGTGTACAAAATACATATAACATTTTCTATACATCTATACAGATGGCGCTAAAATCGGCATAGGTTCAAGGTACACTTATGTCCAAGGTACACCACCTTCCCCTACTAATTAAAGCAATCGTGAAGGCCAGGGAGCTGCATATATAAAAAATATTGATGGATATATCATGACCTGTAGTTCGACCGCCTCCATGCTTCCCAGACCTGAATCCACTATATTTATTTAATTAGCGTATTGCGGCACGTACACATTTGCGAGAAAAACGGTTCGCGAACCTCTCGCGAGCATCTGGTTCACAGGTGTAGAAACGATTTTTGGTTCGTTCATGCGTCGAACCAAATCTAAAAGCAAAAGCTAACATCCAAATACAAAGAATTCGCTATTCATTTTTCGATTGTCATTCCCGGCGTACCTCCTTCGAACCTGCAAAGCTAAATATGCAACCAAAGTATTTTCCAAAGCGCTTCCACAGAACCCCCACCCCGGTCCACTGGCGGTTGAGAAGCGATGATTAATAGTTTAAGGCGGTTAGCTCCTTTTCCGTGGTTCGATGTGAAAATAATTACTTCGACATCTGCTTTTAAGCAAAAATTAAAAATTAATTAGAATTTAAATTAATTAAAAGTAATTAAATTAGCATTATTTAAAATGACATTTGCTTTTAAACAAAACATCAACGTTTAAGAGTAAAATTTCCTTTTTTCTGCCAGTATAAATTCTCGGGCATCTTATATACTAAACGCTTGAGATTGCACATTTTTAGCTTTGTAATGAGTACCTTCAACAACAGGCCATGGACTTTTCTATTTTCTCACAAGCGTGGTAGTATGTAGTCAGGGCATCTTATTAATTGTTCGAAGCCTTTCGACAGTTAGCCGGCTTTCTGGTGCTAGGAAGGAATAGCCACCCTTGGTTCTATAACAAATTTAATTCATTTTGCGGTATCTGCCATCTTTCTTTTTGTAAGAGTTCGCCGACACCCTGTATCATTGCCGATCTTGGCTTTTTGATATTTATCTCTACTGCCAATCACCCTTTTTAACTTGACTTGTTTCACGTATGTAAAAATGGAACTTTTTTTATCAATTTCCTTCTATACTAGAGTCTTCAAATTTTGTACTCTTCTGTATTCTGGATGATAATACACAATTTTAATATTTTGAGAGCAACAGATAATTTAATAAAATTTTGATTCGGTATCAGTGGCGCCTCCTGGAAGTGAATTCCTGAAAAAAATTGATTACAAGATTCCATAATATTTATAATCTATATATATAAAACTCAACGTATGTATGTATTTATGTTTGATCCAGTATCACTTCCGAATGGCTGCTCCACTTTTGATGAAACTCGGTACACAGGTTCCTCACTAGCCGACTTGAAGTACTGTTGGTGTAAATAAGCCCTAACCCACTCCCTCAAGGCAGGATGGGTCAAAATCTCCAAAATAAATGTAACGAATAGGCCGGTTGTCATGCTTGACGATTTTGATGAACCTCTGCACGCAGGTTCCTCATTAACCTACTTGAAGTATTGTAGGGGTAAATAAGCCCTATCCTAGGCCCTCAGGCCAGGCTGGGCAAAAGTCTCCAAAATACATGTAACAAATTGGCCTGTTGACATGTTCCGCGATTTTGACGAAACTCAGTATTTAGGTTCCTCATGAAGTACTTTATGGGTAAATAAGCTCTAGCCTAGTCCTTCTGGGTAGAAAGGGGCAAACTCTCCCAAATACATGTAACAAATATGAAGATCGACACGCTCGCCGATCTGAGTGGCTTTAGTGGTTTTTATGATATTTGGGAACTGAAAGTACTATAGGGGTATTTAAATGCTAATCCAATCCGTCAGGGTAGTGTGGAACTGAGTCATTTAAATACATTTAATAAATGGGTCTCCAGTAGCAAATAGGCCGGTCGACATGCTTCGCGATTTTGATGAAACTTGGTACTCAGGTTCCTCATTAGCCGACTTGAAGTACTGTAGGGGTAAATAAGCACAAACACAGGCCCTCAAGGCAGGGTGGGCCAAAGTCTCCAAAATACATATAAATACAAATATGCCGATTGACACGCTTGCCGATTTGAGTAGCTTGGGCTATTTTTATGAACTTTGGTGCACATACTTCTAATTAGGCAACTAAAAGTACTATAGGGGTAAATAAAAGCTTTTTCAAGCCGTCAGAGTAGTGTGGGCAAAGCCATTTTAATACATTTAATAAATGGGTCGATTGGCATGAAACTTGATATAACTGAGACAATTATGGTGACAGTGGGTACATATATTCCTGTTGGGCTGACTAAATTAGTTTTTGGGTAAATAAACGGTAATCCATTTCTTCAGAGAAGGGTGGAGCAAAATTGTCAAAATACACGCAAATAGTAGCCTATTAACATTCTATTGGATATGTCTATGGCAATGTGTGTTTTGTACATATTTCAGAGACTGTTTAAAAATACTCTACAGGTAAATAAACTCTAACACAATTCCTTTAGAGTAGGGTGGCGTTAAGTCGTTTAAATACCTCTAAAAAAAGTGCCGATTGACATGAAATTTGATACAGATAGGACAATTTTGATGACACAGTGTTCATATGTTCCTCTCAGGCTGGCTAAAAGTAGTATGAGGGTAAATAAACGCTAATCCAATTCCTCAGAGTTGGTCGGGAAAAAATCGTCAAAATATATGTAATCCCTTGGGTCGATTGACATAATGTTGGATACGGCTGGGAAGAGTTTGCTGAATTCTGGTGCATATAGTTCGAATTAGCTAACTAAAAATATTATAGGGATAATAAACGCTAATCTAATCTATGAGACTAGGGTAGGAAAAAGTCTTTTAAATATATGCGGCAAATAGACGATTCACATAAAATTTGATGCTGTTTGGGCAATTTGATGAAACATCATACATATGTTCCTCATAAACCAAATAAAAGCACTATAGCACAAATACTTTCTCAATACCTCAAGTGGGGGAGCAAAGACACAGGCCGATTGACACGAAACTCGATACTGCTGGAGAAATTTTGATGACACATTGCACGCATATTCCTTTTCAACCGACATGAAGCACTATTGGGGGAAAATAAGCCCTAATCCAGTCCTTCAGGGTACTGTCCTGCAGCCAGGAGAAAACCCTGAGCAGGGTTGACTCAAATAGACGAGTCGAAGAAGGGAGGGATACAGATATAAAATCAACTGCAACATTTGGCAACCTAAGTGCACTTCCGTACGCGAGGAATTCGTTTTCGATTGAAGTACAAAGAGAAATGAGACTGCCGCCGGAAATGAAATAAAGCCCTTTCCTTCACCCCCAAAATGCAGTGGAATATCCCGTTTCCAAAACGACCGCAACAGGCATGTCTGGTATCTAGGGTTTTCTCGTGGCGGTAAGACAGTAGGTTGGGACAATGCCTCTTAAATACACGTAAAAAATGGTTTGATCGAAATGCAGCATAACGAGCAGGTTTCAACATGTCGAACTAAGAATATGGAATGGTTAATTTTTTAAAACAACCCCTTAGGATGATAATTACCGATTAGATATGGAGAAATGTTTATTTAGAACGGCTGGAGCAATTTTGGCGAAACATATTTCATTAGTTGATTTAGGCACGTTAATTGATAAAATGTTATTTTAAAAACGACTCCAACATTGTTCAACAACTACAAAAAAAGAATACTGTATTAATAAATAGGCCCTATATCGCACTCTTCTGGGTTGAATGGAGGTCAGTCAGTGAAATGCATTGACCAAATGGACCAATTAGCATGAAAGTTTTATGGTTAGGGTTCCTAAAATAATAAAAATGACAAAATGACAAAATTGGCTAATAATGCAAGAAATATATGTAATATTGTATACTATGATATAAGATAAATGAAAGAAATTTTTGTACCATTAACTTATGGATCTTTTCATAAAAAATTGATTCTCCGAAATTATCCCCGCAATAAAATAGCATTAATAAACATTTTGTTATTTATAAATACTTATTCAGTTTCCGGTCTTGCAAAAGATTTCGACCTGAAAAAGAACGGGCAACGCAGGGAATGAGTTGCCCGGTTAGTGAATTAGAATTGAGTTAGGTTGCCTTAATATATAGTATAGTGAATTAGGTTGCTTTCTGCTAGTGAATTAGAAGTTGAAGACTGAAAAGTGGAAAATAATTAACTTTATGGTACACTAATAAAAGTGTGATTTTAAAAACTGTTTTTATTAAATTTATTTTTAACTTGATTAGCTTAGTTAGCATGTTTATTCGCGATAGAAGATTTTTTCTATGAGATAATAAATTTTGACTTTCAAGTATTTTCAGTTTTTATTGGTTTTGCAGCTATCAAAGTTAAAATTAGTAATCCTAATAAAATAATGAATTTTATAGTGGAAATTCTCCTGAAAAACTTTGTACTTTTTCAATTCTCTTTCATTATGTCTTAAATAAGTATTCTTTACGTGCAAAACAGTAATTAATCAAATAGGATAGCATCAATTGTCGTATTTCTAAGTAGTAAAATGGAGCTGAAATATCAGATTACTTATATCTATTTTTTTGCCTTACTAAAGCTAGGGATTTCTTCGAGAATTAGCTGAAAAAAGTTTTAAAAGTGATACTTGTATTTTTTTATTAAAGCCTTTTTCTTTTTATCCAGCAAAACTCTAATGTTTCATTTATCAATTGTTGCTCATATCAAATTAAAAATACCAGGGAGGAAAGAGTAATTTATTTATCAGTCAGTGTTTCAAAGAAGGACGAAAAAATCTGAAAAAAAAAGACCAGACAAGAATCTTATATTTCTTGATTTTTCTTTTTACGAGTCTCCTCTGTATAACTTTTTTTGGAAGACCTGATGAAAATTAATTAATATTATAATGGACACATTCATTGACTTTCTCAAATTAGCAAAACTGCATACCTTGATTTTTATTCTATCAATTCATTTTTCTTTTCTTCATTTTTTTGAAAGTTACAGCTTTTATGCAAAACTTGAATTTTCATCGACTTTTGTAAGTTAATGGGGAATTCTTGATTTAATTTATACTTAACTCATGCTCAAACGAATTTTTTTCAAAACAGAGCTTTTAAACATTTTTCAGTAGTGATCCTTCTCAAAAAGAAATTTCTAGACTTCATCTTCATGCGAAAGTTTTGTTTCGATCCCAAAATTGGAAAATAAATATAAATCTCTGTCCTTAATCAGTGATAATTAAAAGGAAATTCACTTTTAAAAAGTTACCTAGTGAATTATTTTTAAATGTTTTAACTCAACATGGGTTCCATTAATCAAGATGACAATTTTTGGTTCGAAACACTGAACAATTTTTTAAAAATATCAGATCTGTAAACGTTTGGCCACTTTAATGCCGTCC
Organism: Araneus ventricosus; assembly: GCA_013235015.1. Taxonomy (NCBI): domain Eukaryota; kingdom Metazoa; phylum Arthropoda; class Arachnida; order Araneae; family Araneidae; genus Araneus; species Araneus ventricosus. Next base: position 3,195,268 of record BGPR01000007.1, on the reverse strand, counting down.
GAGGTTCCATTTCGAATATTGACCCTGAAAGTATCAAGATCTGTTTTTTTCTTGTTATATTAACGTCCCGTTTTTGAAGTAAAACGAGGGCTATTTTGGGACGGACCTCGTAATTTTGAACCGCGGTCAGATGACGAGGACGACCGGCACTTCCATCTCCAAGCTTCCACACCACACTGGCGGGAATACGTTTGACGCACTTCAGATTTAACGTTCGCCAGGCCCAGAAACACGGCGGATCTTCAGTCGAATCGCGTTTCGAACCTGGAGCTCTCCGGTTGCGAGGCCTAGACCTTACTGCGGCCCATTTTGATCCCGAATAGAACTCTTGTTTAGAAAACAGTATGATTATCGCCTTTGTAAGCATTGTAGGAAGTGAAAATTTGTTGATTTTAGATTTATCGATACCTTTGTCATGAATTAAATTTCTCACTTATTGTTAATAATTAATTAGACAAAGAAAGCATAACTCATTTTTTACTTTCTCGTATACGAAATACAGAAATACAAAGTATTGTAAACTTCAAAAGATTCGACCGTAAGAATTAGGTTAACCTCTACGCGTTTACACCTTGAGTACGAAGAGACCGTTTTTGGAATTATATCTGTCTATCTGTGAGTAATGAAATTTGGTATGTGATCCTTACACCAAAGTTGTAGGTATATCAAATTTTAAATGAAATCCATACGCGACAGGTGTGTCTATCTGTTCGCCCGTGTGCATGTGAATACAATATCACAACAACTAAATAAGCTAGGTCAGAGGTTACCACCCTGTGGTATGCGTACTCCGGCGGTACGCGAACTCAAAGTCGGTAATGGCGGACACAAGAAAACATAAGGGGTGCAAAATGTTACAGAATTTTGTTTCCTAAAGCTCGTGTAAAAAGTACAAGTAAAAGTTATGCAAGTCCTAAATTACCTTCAAAATATGAAAAAAAGGAAAAGGAAGTTGGAGTTTTAGCTATCTTATAAGTTACTGAGAAATTATTACAATACTGATTTCATCTGTTTTGACGTTGAATTAATATTATTGTAAAAATGGAATAAAACGTAAAATCAAAAATAAGTCCTTCAAATATTATAAATTCCACTTGTAATTCCTCTTCCCTTCCATGTTAGTCTTATGGTAGGAAAGAGAATTTTACAGAGTTTCGAAGTGGATGCCAAGCCAATGACCACCGACCTTGACGACAAAATGAAGATTCTAGAAAATGTAGGAATCAGGGCCCTGTCTCTAGTAGGAACTGAGATACGGAGATATTTCTAGAAAATTCAAAGTGACGTCATTTCTTGTCGGAAAAGCAATAAATACTGAGGAGCTGAAACGGGGGGATGTCTTTGGAGCAGTGCGACTTGCACAGCTGTTAGACGCTGAGTGCTTTTGTTTCTGTTATTATTAGTTCTTTGCCGTCTGTTTGGATTGATTATTTGTACAAGTGCTGTTTTTCGTGCTACCTGTGTTTCGAGTTTTCTGGAATATCCGCAGAATAAAACGTCATTTTCAAACTTGTTGGACTGCTTTCACCATACACCCACCGGACGAATTTCGAATCAATATACTTACTGAATATTCAAGACTCATCAGGCTAGAATTTTAGAGAAAGATCTAGAATTGTCTAGGAAACAAATAAACGATAAATTACTTTTTGAATTAAAATGCCAGCCCTTGAATTAAGCTACCATGGCCGGGATTCAAAACACGGACAAATAGTGGCACAGCTGAATACTCTACCAATTGAGCTACAATAGCCGCTGCATCTTTCTGTGACCATATTTATAAAGTGCAGAATATTATTTTTCCATTTATTCGAAACTGAAATATTTTAGTTTAAAATTTTACATTAACTTGTCAAGTTTGCAGATATTATAAATTAAAAGAACATTTTAAAAGATAAATTACTGATATTTAAGATTCATTTCTCTATATGCAATAATTACTACAAAATAGCGAAATGAAGATCGATTCCGATGAAAAAGAAATGAGCAATAACACCGAAGTATTTACTTCCACACATTGATTAATCAAATAACTTGCTCTCAAAAGAATCCCACTCTAAAAATAAATGTAAATTGAATAACTGAAGAACGAAAAAGTTAATTGAATTAATTAGTCATTTAATTGCATTTATTGCTAGAAACTGCAGAAATGAGAATGTTGAGCATTAATTTCCCCAGTTGAAATAATTCTCATTTGCCTTTCTTGACAAGTATATTTGCAGTTTTATTTTTATTCAGCTTTTCTTCCTTGTTCATACTGAAGCATTTGATCCAGTTTCTTCCTTTGATTTTGTATATTCTATTCTGTATTTCTTAGTTCCTTTTCCTTTCTGCTCACTAAAGATCTTAAC
>BGPR01000007.1:3148227-3184083 GCA_013235015.1 Araneus ventricosus | reverse complement strand
TTTATGAAACCCGAACTGTTCAATGGAAATTTAATATCACAAAACTCTGTAAGTATGTTAAACAATGGATTGTAGAACAATTCCGAAATCTCGAGTATAATTTTTCAATTTAAGTTCTTAATTCTTTTCGCGGTGATTTATTGTCGGCATTGAAAAGCGACAAATCATTACCCATTATTCCCAGCTGCGCGTCATTCAAGTTAGTGTCGACAGTTCTATAAATCGCGATATTTTACGTGGTACTTATACATCTGACTCATCAATAATCCTCGAAAAATACATGGGACGCCTGAAAAACAGCTGATGAGGGAGGCTGTAAAACCTATCTTCATGGGAAGACATCCCCTACTTTATTATCTTTGGAAATGCTATTGTGATCCCGTCTGTATGGCATCATGTCCCATTTTGTTAAAGTTATGTGTCAGCTATAAAATGACAAACCCTGTATTGTTAGTTTTTCCAATAGGCTTCTCCCAGTGGTCTTTATATGTCTAGTTGTATTTCCCGTCTATCTTTTGTGAGCAATCCCATTAAAAGTTTTTAACCATCACTTATTCGGGTTTTTGATTTTATGTTTTGTTGTATAGGATTTATTCATTTATTTTATTCGTATTTTTTTTTTTTATCTAAATGGATACTGAATGTATCATTTTGTTAAAAAATAATTTTCCGATTTCTGTTCTTTTTGCTGTTTCCCTATAATTGCTTTAACTAGTAATTTATAGGTTATATCGGTTATTGTTAGTGTTTTATAAACTTAATTGGGTTTTAAATCAGACTCTAAATTAATGTATTGTTTATTTTATTTATCGCATACAATAAGTAAAATCATCTTTTGTGAACAATCCCATTAAAAGTTTTTAACCATCACTTATTCTGGTTTTTGACTTTATGTTTTGTTGTAAAAATTTGTTCATTTATTTTATTCATTTTTTTTATCTAAACGGGAACTTAATGTATCAGTTTCTTAAAAAATAATTTTACGGTCTGCCTATTTCTTTGCTTTTTACTTTTAAATTCTTTAACCATTTATTTATAGGTTATATCGGTTATTGATATTGGGTTCTAAAATTAATTGGGTTTTACTTCGAACTCTAAATTAGAGTATTGTTTATTTTAGTTATTGCGCATAATGAGTAAAATCATCACCAAATAAAAATAAATAATAACTTTGTATTGAAAGTTATCATTAGAATGCTTTAGGGTGATTCTACGGTCGTGGGACAAACGTCGAGGGGTTATCAGGCATACGATAACCATCCAAAATCACATAGGAACATGGATGCGCGAACGCCATCTGGCGGCAGCAGATAGCAATTAAAATAAAACTGTGCTGGCTAAGATGCCAATATCTTTCTGAATCTTAACGGTATTGAACTGAAATTTTTAAATAACTTGCGCTATATATCTGGCTCTAAAGTTGCGAAAGAAAAATAACCCTACCTTTTACGCATGCGCAGTAAAAAATTATTTACTACAAATACTTATAGTTCTTGTAATATTTAAAGTATTTAGACCACATTTCAATACAATGCTTCTCTAACATATTGTCACGTATTCTGTAAGTTTCATACAATTGGATGAAAAGTCTGCAAGTTATAAGCAAAAAACATTCGGAAAAAATTTGGAATTTTTTAAAGAAACATTTATTTTATATTCCCAAATATTCATGCTAATTTTACGAAAATACATATAAATATTGCGCATATTACACAAAAGAATTGATGAAAGTTTCAAACCATTATCAACTTTCTGTGAAGCGGGGTGAGCCAAAATCCCTATTCGACTTATTCAATTTCTGGTCGGTGTCATAATGCCCCCATGACAGAATCTTCAATGCAAATTGTGAGTTAAAACCAATTTTTTATATGGTCGAAGTTCAGGGAGATATTAAAGAAAATGCGCATATTTCAAAAAGCGTCCTCATTCGTACCCAGCGTTGTATTATTTTAAATGTCTTCTGCTGCCTCCAAATGGCGTTTGCGCACTCATGTTCCTATGTGATTTTGATGCTTATCGTATGCCTGGCCACCTCTCGAAGTTTGTCCCACGACCGTAGAATCACCCTGTATATATAAAGATTAAAATCAAATAAAATGCAATTAACAATTCAAACAAATTCAAAAAATATTACAAAATTATTGTATATATATATATATATATATATATTAAGCGTATTTCGCTTTTATTTTATTATTTTTTTGTGTACACTGCTGTTTTATTTATTTTATTCTAGGTCTTTTGTATTCGGATTTTTTTTATTTCGATTCTTTCTAAATCTTCTTAAATGTATTTATCTTTTATTCAAGAATTCTTCCATTTTAATTGTCTTGTGCTTTTAGAGGGGATGGCGGCATTTTTTAACGGATTTCGTTTGTCGTTAGAAGAAAAAAGCACAAATTAATATCATGAGCGAGCTTCTCTTCCTGACGAGCGGCTCGCTATGATATTTTTCAATTTTATTTTGGTTTTTATCTGTTTTTTGCCATTGTGTCTTGATTGTTTTTGAGTTTTTGTCTTGTGTTTCTAAGTTTGTTTTCATATGTATATATATATATATATATATACCACAATAATTTGGCCAAAACAAGTAATTCAATGCAGGCAAAAACTGGCATTATATGTCAGATGGGTCAAGACAATTTATTTTTGAACTCATCGCACGTCTAATATGCACAATGGATTTTATACTAAGCGCAGTTAGATGTTAACTCTCTGACTGGGTATCCCCTGATTTCCGCGGGTGGAAGCAAGTCTATTTTCTGCCTGCCCCTTCCACCTCAACAATGCTCCTGCCACACAGTGGTCCAGATTCGGTTTGTAGCACGACAAAAATCGAAATTTCGAGGTCCGCAAATGGGTTTATTTTCTATGGGGGTAGGTAGAGAACCGTTTGGAACCCTGAAAGCCATAATTTTTTTTGTATAAACATGTAGTCTTAGTAGGTTTTACGGAGGTTAAAGTTGAAGAATGTCTTTCGAACACTTGAGCCGCGTTTCAGTGAGCCCTCGGATTTCGTTCTGTAAAGTCCTACATTGCTCTTTATCTGTCTAATTTTAGATTTTTCATGATGCTGGATTCCAGGACAAGTAAACGAAACTGTTTTTAGCACATCATTTTATTATTTTCCATATTTTTATACTATATTTTAAAAGGCCCTTTTTTTCACTAAATTTTCAAGTTTAAAGTGAATTTAAAAAATTTGCACAACTTTGCACATCTTGAGACTACCTTAAATCATTTCTGCACTCTATCTTCTATAAAATGTCTAAATATTAGCCCCGATAAGCCCCGACCTTTTCATTTATTTTATTTTTTAATGTCATCTACGTCAGTGAAGAATTTTCACTTTTTCCTTCAATGACGCAAAAATAAATATCCGGGTAAAGAAAACCTGTTTAAAAACTAAGTTAGCCTAGCTCTAGCCTAGATGTTAATTTCTAAAAATTCAATCGACATTAATTCGAAAATTTTATTGAAAAATTTTCGAATTTAAGGGGGCGGATACTCAATCTAAAATACATTTTAACTTTTTAAGAAATAAACGCTGGATGGTTTCAAAAGTATTTTAAATCGATTTCAATATTTATTTCTGATTTAGTAGTTGACATAAAGACACCGAAAACGCGAAAATTTTGGAATAGTTCAGAACGTGATTTGAAATTTTCAAGACAGTTAATTTGCTTCAGTAACAACCTCTCAAGCGCTGTCTTCAGCTACAGCTAAAAGGACAATAAAATTAGGAAAACTTAACCAAATATAGTTTTTAATAAATAACAAATAATATGAAACATAATTCACACGATGAAAAGCGTTACCTTCATCTATTATACTTAAAAGTTAGTTATTAAAATGTTTTGGAATATTTCATGAATTCTCATATTATTTTCGTGAAAACTGAGGGCAATTTTACTCTTAAAAGTAATTTTTTAGAAGATTTAATAGTATTTATATAACATTTATATTATATTAACGAAATTCTTTCACTTTTTAATCGTTTTGAAAGACATTTGAACTTGTCCATTATTCATTAGATCTATCTTAACATTGCAAATATTTGGAATGTTAAAAATAAAAAAAATACCTACCAGACTTTACTAAAATTTCACAAATCTTATTTTAAAGCTATTTCCTTCATTTGGTAAAATTTATCAGATTTTTTTATGATTTATACAACTAATTATTAACTTTTCCGCAGATTACAACAGTTCTCTCCATAGAGAACAACGGGGACGAATTAAATAAATTAATACAAATCAAGAAATATCCAACCGATTGTTATGAAATTTCATGTGATACAACTGAAGTTCATTTCCTTTAAGCTGTGCAAATTTCAAGTCTCTGCTGTTTTTAGTTTCGTCGCTATGATTTTTGTCTCGCTAGAAAACGAAACTGGACCACTGTGTGCCACCTCGATGCTTCAAGGATCTCAGCCACAACTGTTATCAGTTTTAAATACTGCATGAGTGGAATCAGTGGAACAGACCATAAAACCATAGTATCTTTCATATTCTTTGTAGATAACAGATTCCCTTAAAATTGTAAAAACTTTCAATAAACCCCATCTAGTTGTAATGTTTTGTTTTCTCATGAATTTCGGCATGAAAGTCTTGAGATCCATAAATACAGAATGAAATCGCCCTAAATAAACAGTTTCCATCACCCACAATGGGTATTTCACAACATTTTTGACACGCCATTTTGATGGAACTGTTGGGATTATTGATGAAAACAAAAAGTCATAGCAAAGTTAAAATGTTTATTCCAGAAACAACTTCATTCTCTCATTTAACAACGCTGCATTCCATAAAAGTTTTTTGACAACTAATTTTCATGTTGCCAATCTAATAGAAATAAATTTAGAAAGGAATCAAAATCGTTTGTTATTGATTTTAAATTAAATATTAACTAAAATAGAGATAATAATATTAATAGATATGTCTTAACAAAATCGTCTGCTATTAAAGTTAATTTAAATTGGAATGAAATGCAACAGAATACTAGTCAAATGAAAAATACTATTTTAAACTTACGAAAATTACGAAATCTGATTCGTTAGTTATTTGAAAGAAGTTACGTAATGAATTGGCGAAATTGGTCCAGTTTTTAAGGCTCAGGAACAAGGTACTATTTTCCAAATAAATCTGCGTTATTTCCGTTAATATATTCCGTTTATTTTACAATATCTTTCGAAAATTAATTCTGGGTGGCATACAACCCATGACACATAAGCTTTCATATGAAATAAAATTTGTCGAAATCCGTCGGGTATTTGTGGCTGGAGAACTGTCTATAGGTTTTTCCCCATAGAGAATGTATGGTGGAGAAATGTTTTTCCGATTTCGTTCGAAAAGGGGGAGGGGGCAGGCGACCCTTGATGACAAATCTAGACGTCATAAGCTCTCATATGAAATAAAAATTGTCGAAATCCGTCGGGTGTTTGTGGCTGGCGAACTGTCTATATGTTTTCCCCATAGAGAATATATGGTGGAGAAATGTTTTTTCGATTTCGTTCGAAAACGGGGAGGGGCAAGCGACCCTTGATGACAAATCTAGACGTCATAAGCTTTCATATGAAATAAAAATTGTCGAAATCCGTCGGGTGGTTGTGGCTGGAGAACTATCCAAAGGTGATGAGTCTACTCAGTACTTTTATACCGTTAGATCATATTATACTAATAAAGCTTTGCATATAAATAACAATTCGCTTGGCTCAACGGTATTTTAACGCATTTTCAAACGCTGCATCTAAATAGTGATTTAAAAAATTACACAGTCAGAGGGTTAATGACGTGAGCAATGATATTTCTCTTGTAATTTCAACATCACATGAATTGACTCCAACAGATAGTATCTGTTTCGTAATTAAATATTTTCTCACTCCTCTTTTAAAAGAAATATTTTTTTCTTGCCTTGTGTTCCTAACATGCTCCCAGACACTTATAAAGATTTCTGTTATGTTATGAACGAAGGAATTTTATTTGTTTATGAGTGAGTAATAAGATGACATAATTAAATAATCTTTCAATCTCCTTCGTTTATACATTCCTGCGGGCTTTTTATGAATGAATTTATCAACAATTCCACTAGAATTTTAATCCTTTTTTATTTTTATGAAGATTAATTCATTTTTATTTGAAATGGTTATTGAATGTATCCGTGTGTTAAAAAAATTGTGCCTTGATCTTATGGGTACGTTTTTTTCTTATATATTTTATGACTTGTTAAGTACATGTGTTATATAACTAAATTATTAGATTTCAATAATTTTTGAGCGAAAAATGTCTCTTTATTGAATTTGAAGGTTTTTAATGTCTTGCTAGTTACGTGTGTTATATAACTAAATCAATTAGATTTCAATAATTGTTTGCTGAAAAAAACATTTTTATTGCATTTGAGCCATTACTATCATAATGTATAACACGCATCTTGCAGAAGTAAGTAGAGAAATCTATTCAATCGTGTTGCGAAGTTTTTTTTTTCCTTTGGAAATAAAAAAAAAATGCAGAAATTATTTTAAAAACAGAAAAGAAAGGGGAAGTATGAAAAATATTAAAATAAAGCTAAATAAATATAAAGACAAATAATAATAAAAAAAAGAATTCAGAGACAGAAAAACAGTCTCCATGATATAACATAAAAAGTTATTTGAGAAATGATACACAAAATATCAATACTTAAATGAATAAAGATTTCACAACAAAGTAAAAAAAATATATCCAAAAAAAATTCAAAAAGAAAATGTTATGAATAACAGAGTTAGAAAACAACTGAGAAAAAACTGTTATAAAGCAGTTGTGTAAATATTCTAGACTGCAAGTTTGGCGTGGGAAATAATATTTATATGTACAAATACGCATCCTTCAGTTGTAATATCATAACAATTATATCAAAGCAACAATGCTGCAATTGAATATCTTTAATCTTGTTTAAATATAAGAATCACTTAAACACACCTTATGTTAAGGTATCCGACTGTGTTCGGAGACACTTTTTTGAAAAATAACTTATATATATATTAAATGTTATTTTTCAACTGCATATGTTTTAAAATTACGAAAATATTGTAAAATTAGGCTTCCAAAATAATATTTTTTTTAAAAAACTGAGAAATTTGAAGAAAAATGACTAAACTGTTTGCCTTACGTTAACAGCCATAGACAAAAATCATATTCTAAATATACATAAATCCTTGTAGGAGTACATTTTTATGACAGTTATCTGTGTTATGCTCTAAAATATTTCTTGTACTTTAAAATAGTTTTGAGATATAGCTGAACATAGTTACTAAACTGGTAATTTTTGATAAAAAATGCTTTTCGTTTATATTTAATCACTTAAAAATAATACTTGATTTTAAAATTGACCTTAGTTTTTAGAGGAAAACATCAAGCATATTACAGAAAACAATCTCAGAAAATTTCATATCAATACTTGAATAACTTATTGAGAAATCATTGTTACGGTCGACAGTTTTCCTCAAAAATATCATTTCTCAGAAAACACATTTAAAGTTTTCCTGCAACATAAAATAATGCTTACAGTTCGGTAATAAAACAGATGTAACTCCATTTTTAATTCACGTAGAGTGAAAAGTGATACAGTTTTAGAAAGCTGATTAAACAGGCTACAAAATTAAGTCATAAATTTGTTTTGATTAATTTCATCAAATACGACGATTTTAAACTAGTCGGATACCTTAAGCTTTATGGTGTTCAGTGACTGCATAAAATTTGCGGATGCAAGGGAATCATCCCTGATCGCTATTAAGTAGAAAAGTCTTTGTGCTACGAATGAATGGCACGATCAATAAAGAATTGGTATACCTTTGTTACTTATTGCGGCAAAGAAAAGCTTAGTATCTGTGATTCAGATTTTTAACAGTGAATATATAAGTATAATGGAGGAGAAAATTAGTGATTAAGCAAGGAAAAGGACATTAGATCTTCCTTAGAGGTGTGTTTTTCAGTGAAGAGCATAGAAGAGAAATTTCAACCCTTAAGGTCCTCAACTGAGTTCACTCGGGCTCTAGCCATAGAGTTACATCGGTACCTTAAGTGGTTAATTAGTTTAGATATATAAAATTGTGAATTTTTTAGTTATTTTTAAACAACGAAAACGAATCGTTAGTTGAAAGTAATTCGCAAATGAAAAAATAAATAAGGTTAATTAAAAATGTTTTAAAAATAGACTTATAATAAAATATTAATAAAAAATATCAGAAAATCAGAATTATATAAAATAAAATAAACAACAGATTTTTTTTATTTTAATTATTTTGTACTTTTTAATCTTGAGATCCATTGTTTCTCAAACTCACTGCCTGGTGACTCGCATGTATAGAATCAAAATTTAATTTAATTAATGACTAACTGATAATTAATTTTTGAAAGTATTAACATAGTCTTTTGTCATCGGGAATACACACGTGTTCTAGGTTTCAATCCTCTACCACATCAGGAAGTGAGTGAAGAATCCATTACAAAACTTCATCTGTACAAATGTGATGCAAATCATGATAAATAAAAGTATTTACAAACGAAATTCGAGTTATTATTTTCCCAACAGGTTTTTTTTAAACTTCTTCGTAATGCTGACCATTTTATAATGATTTGTCTAATTTCTGGCATTTTGATTTTTCTCTGACTTAAAGAAACGTAAATAACTGAAAACGTCGTACCCCCCCCCGCTTATTATACTCTGCATGCAAAAATTTCTGTTGAGTAAAAAGATCTGATCTATATAAGATTTTAAAAAATCTAATTTTAGCTAGTGACGCTTCTTTTCTTTTTTCTTATACCTCAGGCTAAAAATAAATAAGTATTGAAATACAATAGACAATATGTATGACAAATTAAATAGCATTAACCTACCTACGCTTCGTTTCGAAAATAGAAAATTACCAGTAATGTTATTTTTAAAACTTTTTTTTTCTTCTCAGGAAAAAAACAGTTCGTTCGTTCTTTTCTGGGAGATGGTTTTTTTCAACAGTTAAGCACAAATTATGTTCTCTTTAAATGCTTACAGGAGATTATGTTTTCTGAGCTCAAAATACAGCCGAAAAAAGCATATGGAGTACCAGAACCAAGACAGTTATTAGTGTATAGTTTCAATGAAAATCCGTTTCATACGTCTGCTCTAGACTTTAAAATGGTATAAATCTTCTATTTCAAAATTTCTTTGAAACGATTAGTTTCAGAATCTATGCAGAAATACAATATTGTTACAAAAATGTAATGTCGCTTCCCTGCGTCGATAGTCTTAAAGTTCGGAAGAGAGTTTTACAGGGGTAAGAATGGAATAATCGGCAGCGGCCAGGTCTGGACCCCTGACCTTGGCGACCATTTGGGCGACCTTGGCGACAAATCGAAGATTCCAGAAAATGCAATCCTTTTCTCGATATATCTATTAGGAGAGGAGATACGCTTGAATGTACTAGATTAATTCCATGTGACGACACGGCCTGTCGAGGAGGGTATAAAAGGACCGCTCTTGGACCACAGAGTAGTGTGTTGATCGACTTATTGTGTGTGTTGATAGACTTAGTGTGTGTGTTGATAGACTTAGTGTGTGTGTTGATCGACTTAGTGTGTGCGTAAAATATTTAAGCAAAGAATCAAATTCAAAGGAGATGCGTACGGATTAAAACCCATCTAGCACACATTTTCCCTCTTGCCGGCTCAAGGACAAAGTGACGTAATCCTTCCGCGTGCACAGAGATTGCTACCAGTACGCATGCGTATGGAGAATCGGATTAGAAAAATTAATTATTCAATTTGAACGCCTTTTTTTAACCGATTGAAACGACATTTAGGCACAGATCTATGATTAATATTAGCAACCGTCATACCAATTTTTATTCATCTAAGCCAAAGGAGATATAATTTTTACAAGTATGCGATTATACAGTTCGACAGCTCATCAACCCTTAGATGGATTTGGTCCAAATTTTGATACGGACCTACATTCATGATGATAAAACTGTGTACCAAGTTTTATCCATCTAGCTATTCAAGTTTTTGAGTTACAGGATTCACATGACCGCGGACAGATGTACAGACAGACAGACTTCCAGTGGACGGATTTTGTCAAAATTTGATAGAAACATACAAATGATGTGTAAAGATCACATACCAAATTTCATCCCCGTAGCTCTAATAGTTTTCGAGTTATCGTGTTCACAGACAGACAGACATAATTCCAAAATTGTGTTTTTCGGACTCAGGGAGGTCTAAAACGTGGAGATTCGTCGAAATCTCGAGTTCGAATTTTTTGACGACTACAATACTTTCTCTTTGTGCACTTCGTATACGAGAAAGTAAAAAATACTTAATACAAACAATTTTATTCGAAGATTCATGAAATCAAATATCAACAAAGTCCGCGTAAACATTACATACTTACTTTTTCGTTGAAATTCATATTATTCAGTTTTCATTTCAGTCAATTTAAACTCTTTTTCTTATTGTTCATATTCATAAATTCAGTTAGCATCGTTAGAATATTGAACCACAGAAATGTATCTCGATAAAATTTCACGCAAGTCTGATCTGATCCAACAGTTATAAATTAGAAATTTCATGTTAACAGAAATTCTTCACTAAATGTGATTTCTTTTGCAAAATTTTTATTAAAAATTTCATTAATGTCATAAACAAAGACTTAATTCATTCCTGAATGTGGTTCGAATTTCATTTACCTATAGATATTAATGTAAAACGAATTAATCAGGCCCTAAACTCTGTACTCATTGCATATTTTAACTTCTACATTCTTCATAAGTTTTTAGCACGGTATCAATATTAACTATTGAGTATATCGCAAAAAAATGATAAATCAAAACCAAGCTGATCGATTATGAACGAAAGCATGATTTACCCTTACCGTATGAGTATGGAGAAGAGTTAACGGTGCAAGTAAAAGATGGAGAAGCAATGAAATGTAATTGTTTGGAAATGACTATTTTTACTTTCTCGTATACAAAGAGAAAGTATTGTAATCGTCAAAACATTCGAACTCGAGATTTTGACGAATCTCCACGTTTTACACCTCCCTGAGTCCGAAAAATACAATTTTGGAATTATGTCTGTCTGTGTGTGTGTGTGTGAACACGATAACTCGAAAACTATTAGAGATACAGGGATGAAATTTGGTATGTGGTCTTTAAACATAATTTGTAGGTTTCTATCAAATTTTAAACAAACTCCGTCAACGGGAAGTCTGTCTGTCTGTATGTCCGAAGTCATGCGAACACTATAACTCAAAAACTTGAATAGCTAGATGGATAAAATTTATTACACTGTTTTATCGTCGTGAATGTAGGTCCGTATAAAATTTTGGGCCAACTCCGTCAACGGGCTGACTGTCTGTCGGTCTGTATAATAGCATACTTATTCAACTCCATGCGCCTTCGTAAATGCCTGTGCAAAGAAGGGATACTCCGAAAACTTGGCAGTTTGCCAAAAACCAATTCTGGCGGCGAGATTTTGTAAGGAAGCAAACATTTAGGGCGTCTCGTTTTACTTGCGTATTGGAAGCAATCTCTGCGCATGCGCAAGCTATTCTCCTGTTTTCTTCTCCGCACGCGGAACTTGCATTGCTAGAGTTTGATAAAAAAATAAATATTGCGAAGTTTTAATACATACGTATCTTTTTGAATATGATTCTTCACCTCAATATTTTACTATCACTATAATCAACAACGAAAAACCTTCTGATAGTCATTGCATTCTGGGTTACAGTTGGTTCGAACTTTTTATCAACGCAGAGGGAAGGGAAATGACAAATGTTTGAAAAGTATACGAGAAAGTTTAGGGGAGGCCACTCCCGCTGGTTTGTTTTCTGGCACCACTACATTCCGTTTCAGATTCACTGGACCTCCGTCTCATAAAAATTGTCCCGTATAATTTGTTTGAGCTTGATATTTAGTTTTTTTAAGTGGCACGTAATGTTATCACTGAAAATGCTTATTCTGGAGTCTACTACTGCTGTATCGATATGATATTCTTCAACGAAATTTTGTGCTTCACCTCGATTAGGATAGATTTTAAGATTCAAGGAAGCAGAATTGATGCCTCTGTATTATACGTCGTTCATTTTGTTATCCTTCTTGCTGATATGTGCATAGCAAGTTAAATCGTAATATTTACAAAGAAAGGGAATTGATTATTCTTCTGAATGATATAAATATTATAAAGGCACTAATAGAAGTCAGATTTGGGCTCTTTTAAGATTTCAGGAGCCTCTTCGCCATAGAATTAATTCATTTTCGTATCAGCATGTTTATGGTGTTGAGTTTCTAAAGCTAATGTGTTTGAAATCAAGAGATAGTTGTCCACGACGCTTTGTGTAATCAAAATTTGTTCGTAAATATGAGACGCCATATTCGTAAACTGAGGATTGACTATAATTTGCTTTATAAATAGAAACTCCATTTTTTTATAAAGCAACAATATTTCGCTCTTTTGCTGAAAATTAAACTATTTTCATTATTAAATGTAATTCATTATTAGTCTAAAGTTAAAAATTTTAAGATTTCAACAGTCTGAAATAAAGAAAATAATGGCTTATAACTCTTTTACATTTCCCAATAATCGCATATTACTTATTTATTATTTAAAATTTACCAATTAATATTAAATGATTATATCCTTTAATAAAAGATTAAAGAAAATCGCGGTAGAAACCCAATTCTATCAAAGAACTTCCATGTATGCTTGATGTGCACGTTATATCCGTCGTTGTTTCACAAACATTCTTACGCCGACATGGATGTCTGTAGAGTGGCATGCTGGATCAAGTGTTGTCCTTACCATCTGACAGCGGCTCAAAACGCAGAATTCCATCCCAAAGTAGGTTTTGTGTTGTTTCAAAATCGAATGTAAATTGTACATTCATTATTAAATAACTTATTTTATTCTTCCTAATGAAATCGCACGCTACATAACCTCTTAACCCATTCCCAGATAGCAAAGAAAGCTTGTCTAAAAGGTTTTGGAAACCTTGTCGTCGGCAAGGGTAAAAGGTTGTCACAAAGGTTTCCATGACAAGGGTTGAACCTTTCGGCAAGGTAAGCGGAAAGGTTCGCTAGACAACAAGAAACAAGGTTTTCTGTAAGGTTTTTAGTAAGATTTCCCCAAGCTTTTACTGCAAGCTTGTTTCAGGCTTTACTCAAGCTTGTTTCAGGCCTTTCAAAAGGTTGTTAAGAGCCCTCCTTGGGCGGACAAAATAGAACTCCCCTTTCCCCTCCGAAGCAGTACACTTACAGAAGGGTCCAACTCCCCTTTTTTCACCCCTTCTTCTGACGTCATCTTAGAGTTATCTGGAATGCCAATTAATTAGAAATCTTAATTATTAATTTCGTTAATCTAATTTTTAATTAAACTTACTTGTACTATTAGATTGTAGATTGTAACAAAACATCAAATTCCTCCAAGCTGGGGATCGAAACCGCGTTCCTAGATTTGGAAGGTAAACGCAATAACCACTATACCCGTCGGGGCTATACACGATACGAGAGGTGGTTAATGAAAAGCTTTCTTACGTCAATTTTGCGGGAATGGTTTCTGAAACGGTTTGTGCGGAAATGCTTTCGCAGACTTGTCGTTCAAACCATGTCGGTGAGGTACTTTATAAAAAGCTTTCCTATGTAAACCTTGCGGCAATGGTTTCCGAAACGGTTTGAGCGGAAATGCTTTCGCGGACAGCCTATGGAAAGTGAAATGGCAACCTTCTTTGCTATCTGGGTTAGAGACGGCGCACTGTTTTGGAGACCATCCCCAGAAGCCGAAATGTGTTTTGCCTTTATATTGACCATTTTTAATATAAAAAAACATGTTTGCATTAGAAATCAGTCACTTTGTAACTCACTTCATACAAATAATATGATTGAGCACCATGTTTGCAGGTCGCTCCTCAGAATAATTTGACAGGAAAACGTCTTTCCGATCGTCGGTCGAACTTTCTTGTGTGACAACATACAGTCAGTAACTACGAGACTACTAATGCGAAAACAATGGTTGATCCCACAACGAATAGATCATATCTGTAAGAGTTTGTCGCATAGTATTTGTTTGATCTTGGGTCACTCATTTTAATAAGGTGACCAACTTAGCTCGAACATCCGCTGCAACAAAAGGAGGACATAATAAATTGATGCTAAAAATATCATAAATAAAAGAAACATTTAATTCATTGAAACAATAATACAGAATACACTATGATATCATAAATGCATAAAAAATACATTTGTAGCATAATTTGTTGTGCACTTTTTGAGGAAGGGCAGAACTTAGAAAAAGAGGACTGTCCTTCCAAAAGGAGGACGGTTGGTCACCTTAATTTTAGGGACTGAATTAAAACTAATACCAATTTTATGTTTACACACTTCTAAGATAATTTTTATTTTAAATCTGTCTTCTTCCATTTTTTCCATACTGACTGATAATTGCAATTCAATATCATTAAACACACGGTGAGCTACCCGTCTTTTTTGGCTCGGCAATGCATTGCACACATGGTGTGCAACCCGTCTCGAATAGGTTAACAGATGTGCCTGTACGCTGTACGTGCATCGAATTATCGCATTTTTAGTCTTATAAACTAAACTTAAATCATTAATTACCGTTATTATTTGACACAAAAATTACATATAATCCATACACATCTCAAGTATTCTATGCCTTCTTAGATGAATGAAAGCGACAGCCCCTTTCCAAACAGAAGGGATCATCTTATTATATAGCAAAGGAAATGAAACTGTTAAGAGGTTAATTATCACTTAAAATAAGCCTATTTCCATTATAAAACGGCTTTTAGTATAAAGTTAACAGATTTGCGAATTCAACATTCTGAAATGACGAAAAGATTCATATTTATATAGATTTTACATTTCATAATAAATCCCACGAAATATAATTCTCATGAAGAAAGATCACCTTTACTCTTAATTGACTTCACAGAACCCTAATAGCGTATCCATGCAAGTTTATCTAAATTTATGAAATAAATCGAAGGACTTAATCGCTTTATTAATTAACAGGGAGTATTCATTCGTTTTATTAGTTAACATCTACCAATTTTCATTATTAAGTGGTTTATAGCATACAATTGAAGACTTTATGAATTCAGCATTCTTAACTGAAGAAAAGAGTGATTAATATTCCTCTTACATTTCCTAATAAATCCCACGAAATGCAGTTCTCATGCTGAAATATATTCAATTCACCTTTACTCATCACTAAAGGCAATGTATGCTGAAAGCATATGCATGTTTATAACAGTGTAAATTTCGTTGAGTTATGCATAAATTCCATGAATATGGATTTCATCTAATTAATAATACTTAAGTGTATGCTTTGCAAAATCTTAAGTTTTATTAGTACAGGTATATTAATGTTATATTATTCAGGAATATCTAAATATAATATAAAGTATTACATTATAATCTTCATGAATAATATTTAGAAAAATATTTTTTGATTATTTCACTCCTTTTATTTATTGTTTTTTAGATAATAGTGTCTAATATCCTGCTTTCTATTTCAAAGGACCTGACTAACAGATTATTTTGTTGATCAAAAGATGGTTAATTTAACCCTTTCCTCTCAGTCACCTTTCTAGACGGTGCATCATTTTGACCTTTCTTGATTTCGATGGTTAAAAAACTATCTACGAAGTTGTAAGAAGCTTCATAGTCATTTTTCAGGAAAAATAAACTTATACAATCATATCTTTTACGTCCCAAAGCAATAATATCAGCTCTTGTAAATCGGTGAATAATTATGCATCTAATTACTTTTTCGAGTGCAAAGGGTTAATTGGCTGTATCTCAAATTCCTCATTCTCTATTATTGTAAATTCTTATTAGTTATAAAGTTTTATAAATAATTCGTTTAGCTAAAAGTTAACAGGGAGTATTCATTCGCTTTATTGGTCAACATCTACCAATTTCCATTATTAAATGGGTTTTAGCATATAGTTGAAGACTTTACAAATTCAGCATTCTTAACTGGCGAAAAGAATGATTAATATGCATTTTACATTTCCTAATAAATACCACGAAATGCATTTCTCACGCAGAAATATATTAAATTCACCTTTACTCATCACTGAAGGCATTGTATGCTGAAAGGATATTCATGTAAGTACATCTAAATTTATGACCTATTATAAATTATGACAGGAAGTACTCATAAGAACCGTAACTACTGAAATTCAAATGTGTTAAAGTATTCTACAGGAGAAACCTGAATTGTTTCTCAGGCTTTATCTAATAAACTTTCCCATCTCTCTGCAATTTTATTTTTACACGGACTACAAATGAGAATCTTTAATAAAAAAACTCTTCAAAGGCATTGAAATTCAGCAAAATTTAAGAGAAAATGCATTTATATCTATAGGAAAGTTTAAAATAAAGAGCATTTTATTTAATTTAATGTTGCATGCAAGGAGTCACTCATGTGAACATAGTTCGGGAGAAACAGTTATTGTTTATGGAAAATTGAAAATTAGTCATTTTTCGTTTAATTTAAGATCATAAGATTTTTGCCGGTATAGGTGTTACGGTGCAGGTGTAAAAAATCCTTGATAGTATGAATAACAGCCGATTATTATTAATATTAACCACGGTTAATATTAATAATAACTGATTAATCGCATTGAGAGTAACATATACAAATGTCTCAATGTAAAGGTATCCTAATTTGTATTAAGACAATTAATATCCTGTTTTTATAAGAAATAAGCAAAGTTGATAACAGAAGTTTTGTTATAATAAAATCAAACTTACCTTTAGCTTCTTTTAGTTTAAATACAATACGCCCGTTACTTTGGTAATTCACTAGCAATTGTGAACATTTGCAACAATGTATTCTAGAATTTACTATGTGATCCAACTAAAGAAAGAATTATGCTTTAAAGAATCGAGACTACTTAGTTAGAAATACAGAAGTTTCTGTTAAAATATACAATCTCATTTTATTTTGATTAATTTAATTTTTTAGAATCTATTAAATTTGTCTCAGGAGAATTTTTTAAAGTATAATCTTGTTACTTTAGAATGAACTGTTTATACGGCTTGTTTGTTTGGGAACTTTGGGTGGATTTTTGCTTAATTTAAGTCCTTTCAGAAATCTCTAAAATTTTTTCTTCTGGAAATTTAATTTTATGAATCTACTCTATTCTTCATATAGTAAGTTTGGAAGGAGTTATTTTACTGGCTATCTTGAAATTTAAATTTTTTATTTGAGCTACTTATATATTTTAAAGTCCAATGCTTCAACTCTTTCAGACATCTTTCTTCTATCAAGTATCAAGTGTTTACAGAATTGTATTACAGGGTGTCCATAATGTATTGTCGGGGTTTCTTTATATCATAACTTTTGATTAAAGAACAGTGCGATAAATATTATTACACATTCATAAAATAAAACTCAAACAGTTTTTTAAGAACACGAATTAAGTTACGTAATTTCCACGTGATAGCCTTTCGTTTCATGTAACCCATCGGCACTTAGCGGGAAATTGAATTCAGCCTCGATGTGTTACATGCCATAAAAAAGTGCCATATGGATATTACTTAACTTAGTTTGTGTTATTGAAAATAACTTTTTGAGTGGTACTTTACGAATTTACTTTAATCAAAAGTTATGAGTTAAAGAAGCCACGACGATAATTTACGGACACCCTGTAGTTTATTTGTTTACATGGGAAAATAATGTTAGCTATTTCAAAATATTTAACGCCATTAATATCTGCACTTTTAACAACAATTTCTTCACAGCTATTACATCGCAAGAACATATCCTTTATTATTATGACGCAACACTGATTTGTTCTTTATAACTATAAACAAATATGATAGTTTTATTATTGGAATCTGGCTTTTCTCTTTAATATTGAGGCAGTTTTTACAACTTTGAACCCCTGACGATTACATATCGTCTTTTTAATTTACGAGTACAAACTACTTTTCACGGTTGTGTCTATTTGCCTTTGCATTTAGCTGAGGAACAATACAAGCATAAAAAAGCGTTTTCTAACTTAAATATAAATATTCATATAATTTAAATTAAGCAAATTCAAATTTTAATAACTTTTTCATAAATAATATTTTTCTCAAACTTTAACATGTAAATTATGGGAAAGAGAGTTATTATCTTTTTTGTTTAAATGAATTTCATACGTAGCAGTGTTTCTTATTTTTCTATTTTTTTTTATACAAATAAGCAATGCGTTCAGTATTGTTTCAGATATCCTATAATATACCGTTTGGTAATATTCTTTAAATACCATTTCTGTTTCATTTTTCAAGTTTTCAAGTTCGTTGTAAAGGGGTATATTTTACGTTTATGCTTTCATACCCAAATGTTACGTACTGCACTGTTGAATAATTTACAGTACAATCTCTATACACATCTGTTTCTACAGTCTAGTGGCGCCTTTATAGAATGTTGATAGAAGACAGATTAACTCCTTCAATGGAAACTGCATTAGCTCAGCTTCTACTCATTCCACTGGCCGAGATAACAATTTATTCGTATACAAGTACCCTGAATTACAATAGTCTGGGGTTCTGATATGACGATGGTTACTTGAAATGCTAAAATTAGAATGGCAAATAAAACTAGGTGACAAAAATAGAAAAAATGACAAATTAATTCAAATACAGAAAAGAAGAAAAAATAATTTAAATTTAAATAACTTACGCGTCTTTCTACGAGAATACAAGCATCTTGAATCACAATACAGTGTGGTCATAAATTATTGGACCCATTTCAAACATTAATAAAAAATAATGTCACAACTAAGGTTTTTTTAAATGAGAGCGTATTTTTAAAAAAATGTTTCTCAGATAGATAACGCGCCGTTACGGTGGTCTAGGGGGTCCTAAATTATTGGACATTTCCCATTTTTGAGTGCCAATATCTGCGAAACTATTAAAGCTAGAAGAAAAATAAAAGCATGCATTTTTAGGGAATTTTACGCTCCTTAATTTGTTAAATCAATTATAATTAGAAAGCTGGATTGTTTTCGAGATAGTCAAGCAGTAAAACTAAAAAAGGAAACCAAAAAACGCGCATCTGCTTCTGCTGATCGGTAGTCATTGCGTATGAAAATCTCTCGCTGTAATAAATTTAGAACTCTGAAATGGTACGCCACTTATTTGAAAAAAAACTTTATTTGCTCTCTCATTTAAAAAAGACGTAGGTGTATCATTATTAGTTTTTTATATTAATTTTCGAAATGGGTTCAATAATTTATGACCACTCTGTATACAGAATTATAGGTATGGTGATTAATTGCAGTGGCGATTAAAGGTTGATAAAAAGCACTGAAAAATAAAACTATGCAAAAAAATGGAAAAAATATTATGAGACAAAATTAATTCAAATGCATAGGAAAGAATTTAAATTAAGTGAATTACAATTTAATTGTCCCTGAAAAATTCTTCACGTCTCTCTTTCTGAATATTAAGACTGAATCAGGTCCACAGATCTATCGTTATCACTATGCGTTAGTCTTCCGCTGACAGAAAACGTATTAGATGCTGTTCGTCCTTGAATAGAGGTTACTAAAATTCCCTTCAATCAGACGCCTTCATTGGTTACCAATTTGTGAGAGGACAGTATGCAGCATAAGATTCAGCCAATGTCTTCGCAAGCACATTTGATGAAAGACCTAAATTTGAATCGCAAAAGGTAAGATAATTATGAATCACTTTCTAAATTGTAAAACAATGGGCTGAAATATATGTAATGACGATTGTATAAGTGCATTAATAAGCTGAACTCTTTTTACAAAATGTGTTTTCATGCATTTGTATGTTGTGAATCTGTTTTAAATACCTACTTGGTTTGGTAAAATGATAAAACGCCATATTTCTTCAAAGATTTCCCAGAGAGTAGTTTTTCGAAATACTTACTCAAGCATAAAATGGAATTCGTGCTCATATTTTCCATCATTGTGAACTAGGACAAAAACAAGAAGCATATTCTTTTAAATATCTTTCTAAAAATAATATGTAGTACATTTTTGTTTTCAAGTTCCGAAAAAAGTTTGATCCTTGCTCGCAATATCCACAGTTCTGATGTATAGGTTCCCAAAACGTAGAGTACATTGATTGAAACACTTAACTAAATCCGAATATTTTGTTTTTCAATGAGAAAAAAATCATTTGGTTTGCATAATATTTACAATTCTCAATTAGGTCTAAAAGCATGGAGAATATTCTCTCGGATACCATTCTAAAAATAATTGTATAGCAAGCTATTCGGGAAGAGAAGCTTCAGCTTTATTCGGAACAATTCGGCTTTAAAGAAAATTCAATTCGTGAGATAAGTTTTGTGCAAGAACAAGCAATACATTTTTTTAAATAACCTACTAGAAAATTATGTGTAACAATTTCTAATTTCCAAAAGCCAAGCAAAATTAAACGAATTTAAATTCCTAAATAGGGTCAGAAATTTGGCAACATTCATTAAAATGTTTTACTAAAAACAAATGCCACATGACATTGTTTTCCTGCCCCAAACAGAACTCGTACGCGCAATATCCACAATTCAAAATTAGGCCTAAAAGCAAGCAAGGAGTGCAATTTTTTAAAATGCCTCAGCTGTATTCCTTGATCGATCGCGTGTCCCAAGCAAGAGCAGATATTCAATCACTTGGAAAAATGCGGTGCTTCTATTTTTAAATTCATTCCCGAACGAGATCTTTCCATTGCAATCACACCTTTGGTATTAATATTGCTCGGATAAGTGATCGAACTTGCAAAGACAAAAAGCAATGCCGACATTGAGAAACCTGAACTCAAAATTTTGATGGATGTGCCCGTCGAAACGTCGCAGAAATAAAGCATTTCCTCTCCCAACTCATCCTTCTTCTGTGGCTCGTCCTTCAAAATATCCTTCCGTACAAATGCTTCTTCAACTGTAGTCAAATATCATGCATCTTGATTTTATTCAAGATGCGTAAGCACCCTATTTCTTAAGAAGTCTACGTGCATGACAAGCATTTTAAAAGTGGACTCATCAGATATTGTTTACAAACGCAATATGCATGCAAAAAGGGCTTTCTGAGACGATGAGCTCGAAGGATATCTTACAGAAAAGGGTGCATAAAAGTTGCCCTTTTTAAACTGAAATCAAATGCCTAAGCCTTACACATATACGTTTGTGTATATTCTTAATTAATAATCGAGTAAGTTTTGAAAGATATTCATAAGTTAGTTTAGAAAAATGTTATTGTAAAAATAAATGAGCATATGAATAATGCGAAGTCCACCAAAGTATTTTTTCCTTCCATCCATGGACGTTTGAAAGCCATCCATTTCGTCCCTAATTTCAGAATTACTCAATTTCTCACTGGAAATGGAAACTTTAAAGCCTATCTAAAACGTTTCAATTTATCTCGTATAGACTTGTGTTCCTGCTCTAGTGGAGAGATTCAAGATGTCAATCACTTGATACCTTCTTGCTCTAAATTCACTTCCGCTAGATGTTTACTCATCAGCAGTCTAAAGAAGAACAATTTAGTATGGCCTCCATCTTTCTCTACTTTAGTCCAGAACAAAACTTGTTTTGCATCATTTTGTGAATTTATCGACAGTATTTTTCCCCACATAATATAGACTATAAACTTTTTATGTGCTTTGCTGGCATTTACATTTTTTTTCCTTATAACTTTTGTTTATTTATTTTTATTTTTCAATTTTTGGAATTCATTTCTTTTCTCTCAATTATTTTTGGATCAGACCCTTTTGTTTTGTTAACTGTTCGAAATTTGTGTGCTTTATATGTTGTGTAATAGTTTGTGTATTTGTGCGCTTTTATTTGATTTTTGAGTGCTTCAATATTTTTGTTTCATTTTCCCCACCTACTCCATTTCTCGTTATTATTAATTTTTTTGTTGTGTATATGTGACCAGTTATATTGCATCTATATCTTTAAAAAAATATTATGTTTCGTTATCTATTCCCCTTGTTTATTCATTTCATTGCTTAATACCAATTCATGTGTTCGTATGGATGTGACCAATTTATTGTATATTTGTTTCTTTTTTTCTCTTCCCCCTTTTCTGTTTGGAATTTGCATTTGTTTCATTTATTTTGAAGCTTCCTTCACCCCTTTTTTGAGTCATTTACTTACTTCTAGCTTAAGCCTTATGTTGTACTTGTTGGTGCACAAGGAGTTTTTTCTCTAGAGATTACAAAAAAAAATTATATGCACTCTTTGTATATGTTCATAAATTATAAATGAATTGATTTAGAGAGATACACAGAAAATATCAAAAGAAAAATAGCATATGGACTTTAAAAATTCGACCTAAAATGGTAAAACAAATTTGACAACATTAATTCAGAATACAGCACTTAACCTCCCAAAAAAATTAAAGAAAAAAATTTTCACTTGACACTGCAAAATAGTATTCACTGTTTAGGCCTGTGAGTATTATATTTAACCCGCTTACCTCGGGCATCATAGAAATCGCATTTCATTCATTCAGTGCTATGTTATATAACGCTGCATATAAATATCAATTTACTTCGTTGCAAAAATATTTAGACTAATTCGCAAGTATTGAATATCAGTAGCCGACGGTTTTACTTAGAAAAAGTAAATATTTGTCCGAGGTGTATTACATATCATCATCCGATATAAAATTCATCCTATATTAAATAGTTATTTTTAAACAATAGACAGAAATTACGCAAGTCGGCTAGAAAATTTTAATATTTTGTGTGCATGTTCTCATTAGAGTTATTTTCTTCTTTCTTTCACTTTTCTGTCAAAAGAGAGTGAATGTAAATAGAACAAGATGTTTGTAAACAAAAGTGACCCTACTCAGACCTATATAGAACCCATGCTGGTTGAAGTATTTTTCTACGAAACCTGTTTCATGCATTATAAGAACCACGGACAAAAGAAATCTACAATGAGAAATACTAATAATTTCATTAATATAATAATCAATCTATACCTGAAACATCTGTAAATATTCCATTCTATTAAGAAACCTTTAGCAGTTATTCAGTATGAAATAAAATGGAGTTAGTAGTATTTTTCAAGCCTTATTTATTTGAATATACTAGTTTCATTTTTGCTAGATATAAATTTATAGAATTAAAATATTTCAATAATTTATTTACTGCATGTCATCCCTGTATGGACATAGAAATAAATTTTTATCAGGAAACTCTGCTTGAAAAATAGATAATATTAGGCAATGAATTTTAGACCAGTGTTAATTTCGTTGACCTACGCGTAACTTCCATGAATATTAATTTCATCTAATTAATAATACTTAAATATATACTTTGAAAATTCTTAAGTTTACTTATATAAGTATGTTAATTCATTGTATTATTCAGGAGTGCATAAATGCAATATTAAGTACAGTAAAACTTCGATTAACCGTCACCGTCCGGACCAGGGCTGTGACGGATAATCGAATAGACGGATAACAGAATTCTCTTAAAACATATGTACAGTAACGTGATTTCACTGCTGGATTGCGACAAAAATGAAAATAAAATCCTTTAAAAGTGAATAATGCATACATATTGCATTTAATTTCACAAAACGATCAATATAAACTTCAATATAAGAGTAGTAATGTACAGAAATAACGGATTAGATTTTTTTCGTTGATGACGGATATCAGAAACTGAAGGTAATGTTAATGGAAGTTTTACTGTATTATATTTTAATCTGTATGAATAATATTTAGAAAAATATTTTTGAGATATTTCGCTCCTTTTATTTATTGTTTTTTGAATAATATCGACTAAAACACAATTTTCTATCGCAACGGGACTGACTAACAGGTTTTTTTGTTGATAAAAAGCTGGTTAATTTAAATGGCTGTCTCTCAAAAAAACTTCATTCTCCATTATTATAAATGCTTAGTATTTATAAGATTTTTCAAATAATTTTTTAACTAAATGTGTTAACAATGGCAAAGAGTTCATTACTTAATTTTGTGACATCAGGTCGATTGTCGGAATATTGAATTCTCATAGCTACTTTAGTTAACAAACTGAAAGTTTCTGCGATTAAAATTCTTAAGAATTATTATGGTTTTATATCATCAAAGGAATGGTAACAGCCTTTGATACTAGGCTTTAATAACATTTTCGCATCAATTTTTCTTTCATGCAATTTTTTCTCTGCTCTACATTTAAATAGAAAACCATATTTTTTATAGTTTTTGGAGTTCTATTAACTAATAAATAATGTATCACATACTATGAAAATATGATATTTGATACTGTTGCATTTCTTAGGCTATACAGCTGAGGTTGCATGTTATACACGCCCAGTTTATAGATACGCAAAAATGTGAAACCGCAACTTTGATCAGTTAAAATCTGTTTAAAATGCATTCATATTAATTTCACTTAATAAATAATATGCACTGATCATAAAAGCTATTATTATAAAAGAAATTTATCAAACTTCAATACTGATTTCAGTTATTTTTTCAGGTAATCTCTGAATTTGTAAATTCTCAAAATAAAGAAATGAATCGATAAAATTAATATTTCATGATCCAAAACTTAGAATAAATAATTTTATCATAAATTTTGAAAGAAATGAACTGTGCCAATTTGACATCGATTTAATTAGCATTATATTAATTTTTGTAGTAATTATATAATGCTAAAAAATATCTGCGTAGTCTCAAAACAATTTATTATAACGAATTACAATACATCAATATTTATCAAAAGAATGGCAATATTCACTAATTTGTAATTGTAATATATGAAAATAAATAAAATTTTACCATTCGGCTTTCTGAGAACTTTTCGTGTTATGTTGATTTAGACATCTTTTTTAGATATCAGATATTCAGCACAGAATCTTAGTTTGCAACATACAAATAAAGAAATAGACGGAATTTCGCTATTTTCAAAAACTACAAAGCCCTCAATAGAAATATATCTTTTTGAAATACACTCTCATAAATAAATATACGAATACACATCTGGCCATTTCTCAAGAATTCTTCTTCGTTATAAATTTTTTTCCGCATTAAGTAACGGAATATAGTTTGAATAGTAATCCCATTTTCCTCATATTTATCTGCAAAATATCAAATAAAATAATTATATTAACATTATATTGGTGATTATAGGCGAATATATGTAGATATCTCAAATTGATATAAGGGAATTCATAAGAACTTTACCGATTACCATTCAGGGAATATTTCATATTATGTTGATTTAGACAGGCTTCTTCAATGCGAGATATTCCACGCAGAATCTTACTTTGTTAAAAAAAATTCAAAAAGTCATTTCCATTATTTTGAAGAACTTCAAAAATTCAAATTAATTGGATTCTCTTAAAATATGTTCATATATAAACTTTACGTACCTTTATTCCTGACTCCTGTCTCAGAAATTATCTTTCTTTGTCTTTTATTTTATTATTATTTTACCTGGCGAAGGAATCTAGTCAACAAAGTGTGACTAAGAATGCATTTTTCATAATAATTAACAGCTTAACATATTGCTTAGAAAATAAACTAAATTATATTTAAATCCAATAATGATTTTTATTTGTTTATTTGCTGAAGAAATCTAGTTAATAAAGTTAGAAAAAGGATAGGCTTTCATAATGATTATCAACTTAACATCAAATACATGAATTCTGTAAATTATGCTACATTAGTAATTAGCAGCACAGTATGAAATGAAAAACAATATTAGTATATTAGTACAATACCACCAACAAAAACAATTATCTGTACAATACCAAAACAAGCATATATTCCTAAAATAATAAAGAAATGAGTGAAAATTTTAACAATAACCTGCCAAAGAACCTTCTGCGTTATGCTAATTTAGATAATTTTTTGAAATACAAGATATTCGACCCAGAATTTAGCTTATCAAAACAAGAAAAGCAGAGAGACAATTATAGTCTTGAAGAATTTCAACAAATAAAAATATTATAAAGTTATTAAACTGAAATTACTAAAAATATGCTTAATAATTGCTCCTGGTGATATTTCGCTTATTCTCCTTTATTATAGATTTTCTTGATGATGACCTACATACCCTCAAATTAATTTATTATAACAAACAACAATACATTAAAAATTATTAACACAAAATCAAAACAATTCGCATTGAATTGTAATTGGATTATCAAATAAGTAAAATTGTTTCCAAATAATTTTCAGAGAGAAAATTTTTTATTATGTTGAATTGTACATATTTCTTAAATATAAGACATTTGACGAGGAATATTTGTTGAGAACATAAAAATTTAAAGAAATTTATATCGACAAGAAGAACTGTAAAAAAATAGATTGGATTTTCTCAAGATATGGTTTCATACAATCCTTCACTCCCTGCCATGTGTCAGAAATTATCCAATATTATTTTTCTATTTGCCATAAGAATCTAACAATAAAATTTGAAACGGAATCCGCTTTTCTTAATAATGAACAATCCAGTTTTAGATAAATTCATTAGAGCAACTATACAATGTTAGTAACTATTAATGCAAGATTAAAGCGATATTTATACTTTTCTAATTTCAAATTTCCAACTCTTCTTTCAAATAGCTTTCTACATTATGCTAGGCTGTTTTAGTAAACATGAAACATCTAACCAGGAATCTTATTTTGTCAAAAAATCAATAAGAAAACTACAGAGAGACAATTTCTTTCATCTTGAAGACTTTCAAAATAAAAAAAGTCCAAAAAAAATTGGATTTTCTTGAAACATGCTCTCATATAAACATATGAATCTGGATTCCTGGCCATGTATCGGGAATTCTCCTTCATTATTGTTTTTTTCTTATTTGCCGAAGGAATATAGTCAATAAAGTTTGTTTCGGAATCCGCTTTTCGCAGTAATTAACAATCCAGTTTTATATAAATTCGTTAGAGCAACTATACAGTATTAGTAATTATCAATAAACGACTGAAGGTTATGTTCACAATGGTCATATGTTTCTAAATTGTTCACCAATTACAAAAAAACAAGAAAAATATTAGAAATTTCTTTTCAGATAGAATTCTACATTATGTTGATTTAGATAGCTTTAGTAAATATAAGACATCCAACCAGGAATCTTAGTCTGTCAAAAACAAAAAATACAGAGAGACAATTTCCATCATCTTGAAGAACTTCGAAATAAAAAAAATCCAAAAAATAAATTGGATTTTCTTAAAATATGCTCTCATATAAACATACGAATCTTCACTCCTGGCCATGTCTCGGGAATTCTCCTTCATTATTGTTTTTTTTTATTTGCCGAAGGAATCTAGTCAATAAAGTTTGAATAGGAATCCGCTTTTCATAAAATGAGGAAACCAGAATTCGTTTGCAACGGCGCAAGCGGTTTCCAATTTCTTCACTTTTCCGTTTCCGAATCGATAGCTGAAGAAGAAGAAGAGAGAAAAAGAAAACAAGAAGAAGGGCACTGTCGTTGTCTCTACCCCTCCCTTTTCTTCTTCTTCCTTCTTAACAGTTATTGCCTTCACCGAGATGCTAAAAAATAAATTCTTCAAACTATCCTTTTCAAAAGCTAAAAATTCTGAGTTTCCTCCCTCCCGCAGTTGAAATAAGACAATAATTCTCTCGTAAGTCAAAAACTTAGATTTTTTTATTTCTTTTTTAGGGAAGACTGCAGGATTGCACTCCTCTTTCTAACTTGAGTTATCGGTTTAACGTTTTGAATCGATCTTGGTCACCATAAGTGTCAGTTTGGTAATAAAGTAATACTGCGGTAAGTCATTATCTCTTTATTTCCTCTATCAGAACTTATCGATTTTTGGGAAGCTCTCTCGATTAAGCTCTTTCTTACACTTTCGGGTCATCTATTTCCTTTATTCATTGTTAAACACTCGACATTACCTTATCGCATGGGTGAAACGAGATTTTCATTTTGATAAGACTATAGAATCTCAAAAAATGGCGGCGGAGTTTTGACTACAGCATTACCATAATTGTTATCGGTTTTAAATTCGACACAAATGTCATCTGGCCAAAATGACTGTTTGAAATCTTTTTCTATAGAATGTTCTGTATATTTTATTGAGTTTTTCCAATTATTACGTTTATTTTTATCATAAGCAAATTATAACAATTCAATCTCCTTTCTTTAAATTTCAGATTCTCTCAGATACATTAGAAATACGGGGCGAGTCATTAATTCGTTAAAACTTTAAAATTTCATCCAAATGAAACGAATGCCTTATACAATTGCAGTTTGTACGAATTTCTCCGATAGTAATTGCATTTCTTTTCATAACAAAGTTGAAATTTTGAAAGTCACCAAATTAAGGCGCCGGAAGACAATAACAGGACAAATTTGCTTTACATTAACTTACTTAAACAATAAGTGTTCAACATTACCTTTACCTCATGGTATGAAAAAAGTAATGCGAGTCACAACATCTGTGACAGCTGAGTGCAGCATGTCTAGGAGAAGGGTTCCACTATAACCTGCCGAATTGCATGTTTGGGTCCCGCCAGTGTGGAGGACATGGATCGATTCATGAGCGACATTAAATAACAACACAGCCAAAAAAACTGCAAAATTCAAGTCTGGTGATCATGGTATTATAACCTCGACTTATCACTCGATCTTCCCCAAAAGTATCCAAAAGGAAGCCCTTGATTGAACTTGCAATTTGGTGCCGGGCACCATCCTTCATGAATATTGCCGCAGACAGCATATCTTTTTCCTGAAATGTGGGCACAACCTGTTCACGCAAGAGAGTGAGATATTGGTCAGCAGTCGCTGAGCACGTTTTCAGCCACATACTCGACAACGCTCTTCAAAGAAGAAAGGATCGGCAATGAATGAATCGGTGAAACCATACCAAACTATTGCATGGTTTGAAAGCAGAGGTTAGGTGGTGTACTCGTGGGGATTCCACGTCGACAATATGCAAGTGTTCGGCGTACTAACGTTCTCATGCAGTGGGTTTCATCAGTCTACAAGACTTTAGATAACCATTGTGGTTCTTGTTCAGTTTTTCCCAGAGACCACGTGGCAATTGATTTCCAATCGGCAATATGTGCCGGTAATAACTGGTGCAGTGACTGCAATTTGTACGGATACAAATGCAAGATCCCGTGAATGATATATCGAATCGATAATTCAGAAAATACTCACTGACCAAACCATATTTCTGTTCTAAGCTGACTTAGTTATTCATTTCTTATATATATCTTGTATAATAATATGTTTAATTTAAATGCCAGTTTCTATGGTTCTATTTTACGCTATAATAGCTGATGTGAAGAAAGAAACTGCTTCCTCGAAAAAATTTAATCAGTTCCTTTGCATTGAAATTTCAACAAATTCCATTTAAGCTTTAACAGCAGTTAAAATTACATTATAACTTATTCTCTATATTACTGGTACAACATTTCAAATACTCTTTGTTATATTATCGAATAAAAAAAACTTCTAGGGCCTCAAATGATAAATCCTTTGGTTTTATATCAACATTCTAGAAACATATACAATTATTCTTATTAATACACACTGATTTAAAGAGTTATTTCTAATATTACTTGTCACGGTTTCTATTTAAGCTTAAACAATTGTTACTATTTTGTTACATTCGCAATACAAATACAGTAAAAATAGCTGTATTGTCATAACGGTAGAAGCATGTGTTAAAATATGATAGCTAGGTGGTTGTTTATTGAAAACTTCGTTCTTCTAGCATTCAAGAGGTCTTTGCTAAAGCTTCGCATATTTTTAAAATTTGCATCTAATAGACTGATGACACAAATATAGAACTTTTCTTTAAATTTAAGAAAACTATATTAAATTTAAAATATATCAAAGTTAAAACCTTATTATGCTAAAATTAATTTTTATATACACTGTACAGAGCTGAACTGTTTGATGGGCAAGACACTGGCATTTTATTTAAAACAAAAAAAGAAGGAGACAGATATTTACACTATATACAGCACAGCAATTTACACTATCATACAATTTCGAATTAATGTTCTTTTATCTGTTGCTGAATGCTAAGCACTTGATTTTGGAGGCAGCGAATGGTTGCTCACTGGAGATAAAATCTCATTTTTATTGCGCAAAAGTTTTGGAAGGAGGCTTTGGATGTTGTTTAATATGCATACGCTGTAAAATGCAATTTTTGATAATTTGACTTTATTTGGATTAATATTGCGATTGATTTACTAATCATAAAAGAAGTGCATGAAATTCATGGAATATATTTTACTGTTGAGACAGAAAAATATTAGAAGCATTATATATTGCCATGCAACCACAATTTCAATACCTATATATAGTCGAAAATGAATTAGATGGATTTTTAACACATTTCAAGTTGGAAAATTAATTCCCCCTTTTAACTGTAAATCAAGAATTTCCATTTTTTTATTAGAAATTTCCTTCAAACTAATTTATAATTGTGTAAGTACATTTAAATATTCAAACAAATTCCATTCGGAGAAATAAATACGTAACTACCATGCATAATTTTTCTTTAGGCAATGTCTGTGGTAGAATTAACCTACTTTGACTCAAAGATTATATAATAAATCTTTCGGCATCAAAAATTGGTTTTTCTGTTTAGCATAAAACAGAAAAAGCATTAGAGCATATTGAATGCGCTGAGGAATTTCAAATTAATCTACTTATCTATTCTAAATAAAATTGAAATATTTTCTGTATTTAAAATTTACATCACTTTATCTGTTCATACTCCAAGCATTTAAAATGCTCGAATACTTATAAATATTTTAAATATAAATGCATTTTTTAACTATCTGTCTCTGTGATCTCTATCTGCTCAATCCGAAGTTGAAAATCCACTTATAAAAGGGACTTTTTTTAAATATTATCCCTTGATGGAAATTTGAAATAGACATTTAATATATTTCCTTCGGTAGCGTGCAATTTTAGAAATAATTTCCTAAAGCTCTAGCGCAGAATATTAAAGCATTTCCTTTTAATTTAATGGTCTTTTCGAGAGTTTTTGTATTCCAATCCCCTAAAATGAATTTTTTAAATCAAAAACGTTTGTTTACTGGAAAAATGTAACGACATAACTTGAAATTATTCTTGTATATTTTCTTACTTCAAATCTGAAAAACATGTAAAAATTCAGATTTAAAAATTTTAATGATTACTCATTTAGCATACGTTCATTTCTTATGCTGCATAATAATAAATCAATAATTCAATCTTCATTGAAGCTTAAATTTTGAATGCCATAAATAATCAAAAACTCTAATGGATATTGTTTCCTTTTCCTGTTTGCGAGCGTTTTTGCATATGTTAGTCATTGAAAGTAGTTTTTGCAAAAATTTTAAGTTTTAACATTATTGTCTACGTTTCAGAAGCATATTTTAAAGCGATGTTAGGAGAAGTTTGTGATTCGAGATGAAATTTTCTATGAAAAAGTTTTTTTAAATATATTGTTAAGAAATGTTTAAATTTTTTAAAAATAATTTTAAATAATCTTTTTATAGCAACCCACTCTGGGTTGCATACATTAAGTAAAAATCACTAATATAACAATAACTTATATCAAATTTGTACAAAATTTGTGTTTGGTTTTAAATAAAAGGTGCTTAGTAAAATTGGTATATGAAAAATAATATTACTGCATTTGGAAGGAATCCTCTACAAATAATCTAAAAATGCATTTGCAGAGTAAGACTGCAGGCTTCGTTGTGATAATGAGATGAATCATCTGATGAATTCATTACAATGACTCAGAAGCAAAATTTACCATAAGAATTGCGATGAAGGTCATTGCGAGATGAGAGGCAGGTCAATATCGGCTAGAGGGTGCCAATTGGTTAAGTGTGAGTTCAACAGTAATTCCTAAACTTTGGTAACAATTTTAAACCACAGATTCAGCATCCAGAACGCTAAGTACAAAGTGCGGGCAACATATAAGTATGTCGAAAGCCGATGACCGATACTTGAAAAAAAAGCATACGAAGAATTAGAATTTCAATCAACCCAGCTTCGTTCTTGCCTTAATACAGAGGTTCTCAACCTGTAGTACGCGTAATCCTGGGGATAAACGAAAGCATTGTTGGTAATGGCGGAAACAAGGAAACATAGGAGATTCAAATGAAATAAAAGTTACAGAATTTTGTTTCCCCCATTTCGTGAAAAAAGTCCGAAAGTCTACTGGGTAGCATCAGAAGAAGAGTACCAAGAATGGAGTTAAAACTATAAATATGTTATACTTTTTACTTATACAGGCCTTCTGGAAAGAACATTTTCGTATTATGGGTATATTAAGAACAAATAATCGCAATAAGCTTGACTCAGATCCAGATTATATCTGTCTCCATTTGAACCTAATTTTTGAAACATTGAACGAAATAAAACAATCTCAAGAATCTCATTGAATTTCCTTCCACTTGAATAGTTGATTATTACGAAGTGTAATTGTTAGCTATCCCTGTAAGTTAATACGATATTAATTTCAATACTGATTTCATTTGTTTTGGCTTTCAACTAATACTATTATAAAAATGGAATAAAATGTAAAACCAAAAATAAGTCCTACAAATGTTATTAAGTTAATTCGAGTCGTTTGACTCTTAGGCTAACCTAAGCCCTAAATGTTATTAATAAAATTTTTGCATGGGCAGGGGAGGGGTGAATAGGACAGAAGAGGGTACGAAAGAAATAAAAAGACTAATCGAGGAGTAAGTGAGAGAAAAAATCTTGGGAACCGCTGCCTTACTGGAACCACTAAAGGATAGTGTCATCATCTACTTTGAACAGAAGACTTAATGAAAGTAATGAAGACTTAATGGTAGCCAGTATGCGAATTGATCAGCCATTTGCGTGTCTCTCCCTTTGCATCTCAGAAAAGAGAATTTGAGGTGATCACTTCAACATATCAATTCAGGGGTAGGATACTGAGGATCAACATATCAGGCTTTGAGGATCAACTGACTGCTGTGTGTCCTATTCATAGAAGCTTAGCGTGCAAATCGATAGCAGAAAATGCTTGATTTGGAGTGAACCTGGAATCCTTTACCATCTACAGTACTGTGCAAATTAATTGGAACAAACACAAAAATTTTCACATATGTAGTTTAATTAGCATAAGTTCACTTACATGCACGCCATAGCAATTTAATAGAAAATATGTCCTCCTCTAGCTTCAATGATATCCTGTATACTGTGTGGCATGGATTCCACTAATTTAGAACATGCATTTTTGACGTCGTCATCACGAAACCAAACTTTTACTACATTCTCAATCATTTTCCCCTTGGTTGAGCAGTCCATCGTACTCACACGTCTCTTCACAATGCTCCACAAATTTTTGCTGGAATTTACAGTTGGAGAATCACCAGGCCAATCCAAAACTGTAAATTTCTTTTCTTGAAATTTTTTGACCAGCTTAGAATTATAGCATGGAGCAAGATCTTGTAAAAGCACACCAACTCCGCCAGAGAACGTTTTAACACGCAATTTTGTCTTCTAGTATTGAAATGTATTTTTTGGAGTTCATCATTCCCTCAACTGGTACTAAGCTGACAGGTCCTCCAGTTGTAAAATAACCCCAAAACATCTGCTTTTGGGGTTAACTGGATTGGATTGCTTAACTGTTTGTTTAAGATGTGGTTCCTGGTGGGTTCTCCATCGCTTCTCCTTGTCCCAATTAATCTGCACAATACTGTATCAAAGAGATTCATACGAAGGCGGCAGTGTATATGGTTCAATTACGCCGGTGAAACATGATAATTTTATCCTACAAGACGACTTCGTTAGATAATATAGGGTTGGTATCATGGTGGATTATCTTTAGCAGTAAAGAATTCAGTGCATGGAATGGCCAGCTCGATCTCCATATCTAAATCCTATCGAAAACTTTTGAGAGGCTCTATCGAAAACTTTTGGGAAATGCGTCGTTGTTCTCAGTCCTTTTCCTTGGATCCTTGTCTAGCTTTCAGTAGCTTTTGCATAAACAATTTCCCTTTCTTCTTATTGTTCTCATTCAGTAAGATCACACATCGCTGCTGGGAACTGCTGCACTGGGTGATGACACAACATATTGAAGATACTTTTTTCTTTGCCAAAAGGACTTTCTCCCTCAAAGTTCTTTCATTTTAGCGTATATTAGCACAAAGATATTCAGCAAAATATGTACTATGAGCTATAATTTGCATTATCCTCAAAACACTTAGTTCATTTTTATCTTTAAAGAAAGCCAGAATTGAGGTCAACATTTTCTTTAATTACATTTAAAACAAAAAATATCGCTCTATCGCCTCCATAACAAAATTTGACGAAGTGAATAAGATTTTCAGACTATATATATAGTTACTATATATTTTACATAGTGTTCATTGTCCTTTCAGTGCATTTAAACAGTTAATTTAAAAAGTGAAGTAAAATACTTAATCTCTAATGGAAGAAAAGAATTCATCATATTTTTTATTATATAATACGTCCTTTGAGATAAAATGATCATCTTATGCACATTTATATATATCTTCGCTTCTCAAGTCTAAGAAAAAAAATATTTAATTTAATTCTTGATTTGTATCCAAGATGAAAACATGTCGGTATTTTTAAGGTCTTTTTCCATTCTTCAATCACAGCTAAAAATAATGTAATAAACTAATATAAATGTTATAAGCTTTTTCTGAAAAGAGCGACAATAGAAAATTATCAAAAATTATTCCATCACAATAATTCTGAATTTTTCGGACAACCATCAAATCATTCTTTAAAATATTTTTATCATTTACTTTAAAAACGTTTGCAAGCAATCGATTTTCCCATTAAAAACAGAAATTTTTCATCATACTTATTATGCGTATTTACTTCAAGATAATCTTAACTCTCTTTAAAACAAAGAATACTTTTTTTTACATTTTAAAACATAAATAACACTCAAATGAGAAGATACAGAGTATTTTTATCCTTAAAGAACCTAACCAAAATAATCTCTAATCATAAAAAGAAAAGAATGGTATGATGCCATATTCATTCCTGAATTTTCCAAAGCGAATGAGTCTTTCTCCCCCTGATTACACGTACATCTATTAATTTTTAAATCGTATTGAATGCTTTCACCAAAATATCACATTATCTTCGAAAAGTAACGTAAAGTGCTTAATCCCTCCTCATAAAAAGCAACTCTATTCCTAAAATATAAAATACTCCTCCTAAACCCAAAGTTATCATCTTAAACTTTACTCGCTAAGTACGAGGAAAGAGAACGAAATGTTTCGAATTTAAAACAAAGCCCTTCCTATATTTGATGCCTCGCTGCCTTATTTAGCTATCCTATTACCGATAATACCCATGAAAACGCATTTTTTATACATCTTTCCTTCATCGGGTTAAAGTACTTTGGAAATTCATTACAGAAGTAGCCTTGGAAGTAAGGATTATTCATTGACAGCGCCCTATTTCCATTTTATCGGTCTTATTTCAAAAGATGATGTTTCGGCATAAAAATGGAATTTTTCTCCCTGCACGTAATACGAAAGCAGAGCGAACAAAAAGAATAAAAAAAACAAGTATTTGTTCCTTTTCTCGAGTAAAGCCATCGATTTCAATTGGAACTTTTCTCGGGAAAATAACGGGATATTGGAATTTGTAGTTCATTTGATTTATTTTTTTCGGAATGAAAAAGGCGTCACTTTACCAATTTAGAAAGTATCCCCCATCCTCCCCACCTTCTTTTTTTTACATGTTTGCTAAGCTTGAATCTCTGAAAAGAGTATTAGGAATATTTCTCTTCCGTCAATTTATTGTGATGTGGCCATTGGACAATACCATCACGCTTTGGATGTATAATTAAAAGTGGAGCGTCAACGGCGTCGTTGAAAAATAATTTATTGAATGTTTT
>BGPR01000007.1:3128918-3148217 GCA_013235015.1 Araneus ventricosus | reverse complement strand
GTATTGCTTTTTATTCTGTATTAGAAACGCTTTATGATATTGCTTTTTATAATATATTAGACACCTTCGATTACCACTTCGATAATAATGCTTTTTATTTTATATTATATACCTTCGATAACAACTTAAATGACATTTTTACATACTATATTACATTTCTTCGATGATATTGCTTTTTATTCTATATTAGACACCTTCGATGACCACTTCGAAAATAATGCTTTTTATTTTATATTATATACCTTCGATAACAACTTAAATGACATTCTTACATACTATATTAGATATCTTCGATGATATTGCTTTTTATTCTGTATTAGATACGCTTTATGATATTGCTTTTTATTCTATATTAGACACCTTCGATGACCACTTCGAAAATAATGCTTTTTATTTTATGTTATATACCTTCGATGACAACGACATTTGTACATACTATATTAGATATCTTCGATAACCACTTTTATGAATTTTGTATATGAATGGGTTTTACTCATTATAAATTTGCAATGACCGCTAAAGGAAACCCACTTTTACAAACCTGTACAACATTGTTAGTTTTCAACTATTATCAGTTAAAATTAACACTATTATTAAATAATTTAATCAAAGTTTTTTCGATAAAAATGTGTCTTGTTAAATATTTCTCAAAATTTTCTTTTCGGTTAAGTTATAAAACGATGAAAACTGTTTGTTGTTAATGCCCGTACAGTGATATAGAAAAAACATATTTCAAAAAGTTATTAAAATCGAAATAAGAAAGCAGATTTATCCATATAGTCATTTTGAAACTAAAATTTCAATTATGCTGTGTAAAATATAAAATGATGATTACAATAGCCAAAGAAAAATCTTATCTGAAGAACAGCATGTATCTAAATTTAGCAAAAGCCTCAACTTGTCTATACAAAGGTTGAATTTGCATTTGAATAGCTGATCATCAGTCTTTGCAAAGTATTAATCTCGTTGGTTATTATATTTTCATCTTTCTGGAAAACATAAATAACTAATGTAAAAAAAAGATTCATGAATTTGAGATTCTAACAAAATGTCAAATAAGTGGAGCAAATGATTTTACTATTTTGGTCTGTTAGGTACATTTGCATTAATTTCTATATATTTTTAAACGAATTTACCCTAAAATCATTTTTCAGAGGGAGAAGGGATCTTAAATTATTTATGATTGCTTATTTTTAGAAAATGTAATCCTGCACTGAACAATGCCTTCAACTTTTGTTGTATTAATCCATATAAATCAGCTTAAGAGACATAAAATTTTTTAAATTAATTTTGACTTTGAAATTTTTAATGTATCAGAAAACTGTAAAAGTTTGGTTAAAACTTCTTTATTACAAATTTCTCCAAAGTCAAAATATAAATACAACTAGTAAAATATTTTTCGATAAATCATTACATGAATAATAATTAATTTAAAGGAGATAAAAATAATGCAAAGATGCACTATTTCGCAGCATAGGATTAAATATAACGCACTTATAATTAAACTTCCAAAAGATGAAACCTTTTTCGTTTTGTTCCATATATATTAGCAACGGCTGAAATCTGAAAATAAATTGATGTGAAGAATTAATGTACACTTTTTAAACTTTCGTGCTTGGGCTTTATTTAGTACAGAAAAGAAAACTCACTTTTTCCCAATCACAATAATAAAAGACAGCTGCATATTTAATTTAATTTTTTTTTATTTTTATAGCTGCATGTTTAAACTTCATGAAATCGAGAAAAGTTGAAACAGACTATTTCTGAATTTTAAAAAGATAACTGGGTATCATTTCAGTGATCAAATAACTATCACTATTTAATTTAAATGAATTTTTAATCTTAAGTCATTGGCAAATCCGTTTTATCTATAGATATTCTGACTTCGTTAGTTTTTAAAGTGCTTGCCAGTGACAATTTTAATCAGGAACGATATAAATAACGAACCAAGTTATATGGATTACCTTCTTCCATACCCAAGTAATAATTGTAGGTACATTTTTCCCGTGACCGCATTCACGAATAAACTCAATTCTTTTACACAATCAGTCTTCCATCTCCATTCACCTCCTTACATGCATTTATTCTTCCTTACTTTGGCGAATCTTATATTTCATCTAATATAAAACAATGGGTAATATGCAAATGAGTGCACTATATGGTCATAGATGCATACAATATGAGTCATAAAGTATTTGTTAGTTACCAAGATATCAGAAGCTTAGTTACCAGACATTGATCTGCATTAAGAGATACGGCAAATTCTTTGAAGCCTTCACCAAAATTTGAAGTATATTTACTCTTCGCTGATCCTTCTATGACCAACTGAGAAGGAAACTGCCAGAGAGGAGCTAGCTTGGAGAGGGTAGCGCATGCGCAGTGCATCCGTTTAATACTTGCAGACTAGAATATAGGTTAAAATAAATTATAAAAATGTAGTGCGCATGAGCAGAATCCACCTGTCTTTTTGGTCACAAGCACTGATCGTTTCAAAATATCAAGACTAGCACTTTTGGACGATTTTACTCCAGAAAGGGGTGACAGGCAATGAGTAAGATGAGCACATTTCCGGAGTTCTTTGTTAGCTCAAGTTAAGTAAAATGTAAACATCTCCCCCTCCATTTTTCACTTCAGCCCTATTTTGGCGAAACCAGCTCCGCCTGGCGCATGCGCAAAAGCGAGGAGTTTTACGGAATCTGAGAATCATCAGTAATGGCATACTCCCCTCTAAAGAAACTTAACTCGTTAACGCTCGAATTAATTTAAAGTATAAATTTTTGTAAAATTTATTAAATTTTGTTTAAAACACTAATATTACGATAACTGTGGAGTAAAATTAATTTTGGTTTCTTTTTTTAATATTTTAGAAAAATAATCAAAAAATCGGTAGGAAATCATTAGCAAAGAATAGTTTTTATGGATAAATATTAAAAGATTTTTAAAATATTGAAAAATATCAAAAGATTACGATTAATTTCGAATTCCTTCCATTACATCAAAAATAAATCAAAATGGAAAACAAAATAATTCAAAATGACGGCATTTTGATTTCAAAATTTGACTAATTACTGGTATATGCCAGTCGAAAATTGTTTAGCAATACATATTGGCTTGTTAAACAAAGCAAAAAAACATTGAAATGCGATTAGTCTAGCCACGGAAGTGAAAATCTAACTGTCCTTAAATGAGGACATTGGGCGCTAATGGGTTGATAACCTACAACATCCATAGTTTACTAAAAACTTAACCTAAAAACTCTTTATAGTCTTTTAAACCCTTTACAGTTCACTGCATGTTTCGTTTTGAAAATTACTAAATTTATTTCAAAAATGAGTGTTACACATGCAGCTGATCATAAATGTGTAAAAGGGGGAAAAATGGGATTTTTTATTTTCAAGAAATTTGTGGTTTCACAGTGAAACAAATGAAAAGTAACGGGCTTTTTTTCCTCCGAATAAGTTATCATCGAAATGCAATTTAAATTATGTATTTAATTTATAAGTATACGTGAGTATTCATCAGTTATAATTGATAAAATTTAACAAAAATTAAATTAAATATTAATAGAAATT
The DNA here is from genome assembly GCA_013235015.1 of Araneus ventricosus. Taxonomy (NCBI): domain Eukaryota; kingdom Metazoa; phylum Arthropoda; class Arachnida; order Araneae; family Araneidae; genus Araneus; species Araneus ventricosus. The sequence goes on along the minus strand of BGPR01000007.1, from coordinate 3,144,645 downwards.
AAATTAAAATTCATTGAAACTCTTTTGCATTATACAGAAAGGCGCATATGCAGCTACTTCTAATAAAATACAAAAAAGAAATAATAGAAAATCAAAAAATATGTTAAAAAGAAAAAAGATATAAAAATAGAAAAAGAAAACAATAATAATAATGATGACAATACACCTTTATGCGCGCTCAACGCAGCAGCATTAAGTGATTTCATCATCTAAATTTTCCTAAAATTAATCTGCAAAAACTATAGTATTCAACAACAGAAATTCTCAAATAATTAAAACACATAAAAGAAAAATTAGAGAGTAAGAAATTTAATCAAAATGGTAGAAAAATGGAAAATAACCAGAAAGGCGATACTTCTTCGGAGACCACGCGCCATTGTAGTTCTAAACTGTATAAATTTTCTATATAAAGGAATGACCATAGTCAAAATTTATTCCTCTATGTGGCCTCTATTACGGGAGTATTCATGATATTCAGCATGCATAAAATTCAATATTACTTTCGAAGATTCAATTTTAAAAAATATCAATTTGTGCAAGAACCCTTATAATTTTGTTTCTCTTAAAGATCGAAAGCAATTTAGCTCTTGCAATGCCGATATCTTTATGAATACTAACGGTATTGAACTGGAATTTTTGCATAAGTTGGGCTTTAATCTGGCTCTTAAGTTATGAAAGTAAATTTACGCTACATTTCGCACATGTGCAGTAAAAAATCATTTACTAAAAATACTCATATTTCTTTTAATATTCAAAGTATTTACTTCAAATTTTAATGCAATGCTTTTATAACATATTGTCACGTATTCTGTAAGTTTCATACAATTTGGATTAAAATTCTGCAAGTTATAAGCAAACAAAATGCGGAAAAATTTGAGATTTTTTAAATAAATCTGGCTTTTAAGTTATGAAGGAAAAATTACGCCCTGTTTCGCCCATGCGCAGTAAAAAAAAAAGCTCAATGCGTGGTTTCATTTCGAAACCAATGAACGTTAAAAGGTTAATCCACTAATATCATTCTGAACACTTAAAGAATTCACATCTGTACATCTTTTCATCTCTATATATAAAACAGCACATTACTCTTTTTGAGATACTTTATAAACTTTTTGAAGCTCCATAAACTCTTTTTGAATTACCTGTTCATATTTTCAATAAAAGCATTACATTTTTCGGCCCTGCAATGTATCTTACTTTTACGGATGAAACCTACGACAGGAATCTATCCAAATTCAAAGCCTTGATCATAAGTAATTCAGAATTCGAATGAAATATCCTGATTGATTTTCCGAGTCCCCATCCGTGATCCGATCTTCTCTAATATTTCTTCGGAGATCAGGAAGATAAATATGGAAGGGATTTAGTTTGACATTTAGATTGGGTTTGTGTACTATATTATCTTCTGAGCATATGAAAGTTGGCCATAATTCTTTCCACATTTTATATATCTTGCATTTCAAACACTGGAGATTTCACAGTTTCAAATAAATTTTTTTGTCTTCTGCCATATTCTCAACTAGGTTGTGATTCTGATGCAAGCCGATGGAAGGGATTATATTTTACCGCAATAGATTTAGTTTAAATAATATTGAGGAAGCGAATTACATTTGATTTAATTTTAATATTTGATCCGTGTGCATATTTTAAAATGTAACCTTAACAAAAATATTGGTTGAATAATATTGATACAAATATTCCCATGAAAGTTTTAATTTGAAAACCACGGTAATATGACCAAAGGTATTTCAAATAAACTTGGCCAAACTTTAAGGGTATGCCAGGCTTTCAGAAACAAGTCATTTTTGCAATAGAACATGAGGTAGGAAATTTATTTATTCAAAGAAAGCACACTACAGAGATGACTCCATTTACAGAGTGCATGATAAAAGCATACAAAATCACAAGTCACAAAGTGAATTAAAACACACACACAAAAAAAAGTAACTGCAGAGAATACAACAGTTCCAAGCTAAAAACCTCATCAATTATAAAAATGGAAACACATAAGTGTTTTAAAATGAAAACATGCAATTACAAAAGCACCAAAAACGCACCGAGGCCCCAAAAGTCCATGCCGCACACCGTCAAAATAGAATTATGGAAAAAAAAAATCACACAGTATTTTTTTTAAATGTAGAACACCAAATAAAAAAACATTAAAAAAAATGCAAGGGTCAAAAATTCAAACACTAGATCAACGCATAAAAATCCCAAAGGGGTTTTTCTCTACAGCTCTTTACCAGTGAATTGAGTAAAAGAAAATGATGTAACCATATGAAATGTACAAAACATATTGAGTAGAATGCAAATTTACAATAGCACAACAACCCAGACGCATGAATAACCACATTACATGTCCTATGCGGAATAAAAGATATGATAATAGAAGTAGGCCGCAATACCACCAACAAACCTTTGAAATATTTAAGGAGTGTTGGAGGAGAATAAAAAGGTGTTCATAGGACTTGCCGAATGAGGCGATACACGCTTTGCATGTTGTTATTCATGCAACTGAGTTGTTGTGTTATTTAGGGTTTCTTTCCCGGGAAATAGTGAGATTTTCATACTTTTTGTATTCCCGGGAATTACACTTGCGTCCGGGGAATAAACGCGCAGATGCACAACATAATTAACTATTATAAAATTAAATTAGTACTTTACAATGAAGATAAATTCTTTAATTTAGGAATGTTAAGAATCTTCGGATCTTTTTCTTTTACAGGCTAAACTAAAGGAATTCGGAATCACAATTGAATTATTGATGGTGCTAGGAGAGAAACGAGTGGATTTGGTTGAAAACACTGTTGATATAGAAAATATATCATATGAAAAAGAAGGAGAAGATATTGATGAAAGTGAGGAACTAATTGAAGATTTAGTCAAGGCAAAAATTTAGAATTTAAAGGCAACCGATGCAATGTTTCATGCAGCTCACGCAGAAAAAAATTCTATGACTAATATAAATGAAACTATAAAAAAAAGATAAGGGGTAATGTAAAACTATTCAAAAATCGCCTCTCAAGAATGATGTTTTTCAAAATTATGTTAAAGCAGAGTTTGGCTGGGAAAAGATGGCTTGTTCAGACACCAAAATACGCTGGAATAGTTTGTTGGCAATGCACGAAAGATTTTTAGAGATAAAATCAGAAATTTCAAATCATTAATTAAAGAACATATTGTTCATGCAACATATTGTTGGTTAATGTAGAATTTGAAACTCTGACTGCAATTGTAGCAGGCTTGAAGCCAATACAAATTGGCCTAGGAAAACTATGCAGTCTAAACGCGACTTTGGTAACTGCCAAAGGAGTATTTGCTTTCATTATTGGAAAGTTGAAACCAACAAAACTCAGAATTTCAATAAGAATATGAATGTTCTCTGGTCCAAAAAATAGTGAGAGACGCAGTACTATTTTAGCGGATTAATGCAATATCTAAATTTTGGGAGAAAGTATGATGCTGCTACAGTTACTGTTTATCTTTCCCGTTTACCAAATAAAAACTCTTTGATTCTACAAGCTAACATAAGTTATTGACGGAGCAAAAAATCGATCATTAAATATTATAAAACTGGATGAGACTGAAAACAATTCCTTCAGCTGAGGCTGAGAGGGCATTTTCTGCTGCCGGGTTGTTCATAACAAAGCTAAGAACCAAACTGAGTGATAAAAGCATAGATTGATTATGTTTTCTTAAATCATACTTAAAAAATAAATCATTAATATATTTTATTTGTATTTTCTAGCTCAATATATAAAAGAGAACACATTTTTAATATCCTTATTTTGTGTAATTATTATTGATATCAATTAAAAATAAGTAATTTTTAGATTTTTCAAATTTTGATGCGTTCCCGGGATTTCCCGGAAATTCCCGGGAAGGAAAAAACGCCAGGAAATCAGAAACCCTAGTGCTATTGTAAATTTGTATTACACTCAATCGATGTTGCACATTTCATCTGGTGTGATTTTTCTTTTACTTAATTCCCTGACAAGTATAATTGGACCCCTTACCGCGCTCTCTTAATCTCTTAAGCGATCGCAGAACCTCACCTCCCTTCAAAAGAAGCCAACCGCCTCGGACCGGCCTTCGTCGGTGTTAAGGGGAAATTTTTAGACCACCCGGGACCGCCTAGCTCTGTGTGAGAGGGTTTTAAAGTAACAAGAAACGTTCTAAATAGCTGGTTTATCATCCAATTCAATCAATCATCCAATTAGGAGGTTTAATAAATTAGTACGTCGAGGTTTTAAATATTTATAATTCAAATCAGCAGCACTGCTTTCTGTTACTTTTACCATTTTTAAGTACAACAGAAGCAGTTTGTGGATTCTTTTAAGAGGTGCCAGTCCAGGTGCCCTCCTTGTAGTCTGAGAGCGATTCAAGATTTCGAGGTCCGTGCCCAAAATAGCCCCGTGCTGCTTCGAAACGGGTCGGTAATATTTCTAAACTAAACAAACTACACCAGAGGAAGCTTCCTCTCGCGGATAGCTGCTTGATTTCTGATCTCACATTTTATAGTGAAAGTTGTTTGTTTTGCAAGTTCTACCACCACTTAAAGTTATTACCATCATTATAGTTACACCCTGTATATAAGTCTCTATATAAAAATTGCTTTAATTAATAAACATTGTTCTCGCTTAGTTTTTGTGTTAACCAATACGCCAACACTTTCAAAATGGATTAAACTTTCAACCGGAATTAAACTGGCTCCATGTTTCCATTATAGGGTCGCAGTAATGACATTTCCCATTTCAGGGATAAAGCTCTCTTTCTTCTGCTTTAATTACTGATATATGAAAAATTGATTTAACTCAAATTTTTGTTTATTTCAAATTTTATACTTACATTTTAGTAATGTTTCAAATGTTAGTTCTCTTAATCCTTGCTTAATTATATAATTAAGTGTAATAAACTGTTTCACACTAATGATTTGTAATTATATAGTTTAATAAAAATAGAAGAAATATATTAAAGTAGTTAGTAAGTAATTATAAAAGAATCTTTTAATTATAAAATGAATTAGAGAAATAAATTTTTAATTTATCGTCCAATAGGATTACTAATAATAGTGAAGAAAAAGAAAATTCTATTACTCTTCTCACACATAATCTACTTCACTAGTAAAAGACTTTAGGAAATAATGCAAATTTTCTTCTCCTCTTTTAACTATATTTTTTAATTACGGGCATTAAAAATTAATTTAAAAGATGAAATTAATTTCTTAAGTGCTTATAAATTAAAAAGTTTTTATAAAAGATTTAATAAAAATGAGATAAAATATTTTAAGCATTTTATTAATTAATTTTTTTCACGAACCTTTTTGATTAATAATTTTTAATAACAAGGAGAAAAACAAACAAGACACCTCCTAATTATACTATTATAAAGAAAAATTATGGTTAAAGCAGTAGATACATTTTAACAGGATGCTTTTACAAAAAAAAATGTCTGACGCTTTAAAAATGGCATTCATTTCAAGTATAAAATTAATTAATTGAATACAAGGAAGTTTTTTCCGTTTTTCTATTGTGAAAATAGTTAAAATTACTGTTAAAAGCAGAAGCCGAAATAACTCGTTTTCTATTTAAATTTCTACCACTTATTATGATAAGTAGAAGCATTTCAATATTGTTGATGCAATTAATTAAATATTTTCTGATAATATATCTCTATGCACTTCACTCAAATTTATAATGCTTCTCTAATTTTCTCTATTTTTTTCTTAAAATTTTCCATCAAAATATTCTTTTATTTAATATAATCTAACTTAAGTTGAGTGATATTGCAAAAAAGATGCTTTTCGTAAAAAGTAATTCATATCCAAGAAAATTTCTCCCTTGTTTAAAGTAATTAGATGTAAACCCTTTCCCACGTATAAGAAACAAGAGACTGTGTTCAGTCCAATGTACACCATAAAATATACGTTTCGAAATCGGAATAGATCATTATGAAATTTCAAAAATCTCGAAATAGGTAGATAAATGCTTAATCAATTAGTAAAAAGAAAATTAAATTGCAAGTTGTGTTGAAATATTCATTGCAGAATGGTAACGAAAAAGTAACTTTACAGCTTTAGCACATTTTTAAAATAATTCAGAAAACAAATTTAAATTGGAAAATATTTTGTACTTATTTTCCATTTCCTCCCTGGTTTATCTTATGATTTGTACCTTATTCTTCATTAAATTTCTCTCAAACAATCGAATCAGAAATAATCGCAATCTGAATTACTTTTTTATGGCGAAAAAAATTAAATTCTCTGAAAAAGAGGAATTGATGCAATTTGTTTTTAAGTATAATTTAATATTAAGGTCATTTATTATTAGTATAATTTATTTTATCAGTAAAAGTTTTTCAATTATAATGATGCATAGGAGAAGGTTGCCGAATTTTGATCACTTCGTCATTTTTTAATGTACAGTGCTAGCGAAGTATTTTTAATGAAAAACAAGTAGAAGAGTAGTAGAAGAATACCACTACTCTTCTAATAAAGTAGAAGAATTTTTTGTTGTTTATTTATCTTAAAAACAATATTTTTAACTTTTTATGAAATACATTTTAAAGTAAGAAAAATTTAGCTTAAAAAGTGCGCCATCGGTCCAATTAAGGTAACAGGTTATCCCGATTGGACCACTGGTTTCCGGAATTGGACCACCAATTTCTCTAAGCACAATTCAAGTAAAAATAATTTTTGATTCTCAAATTCTTACCAGCACACAATGCATGAATCCAATGGAAATCAATATCATGCAACGAAAGCCAAAAAAAAAAAAAAAAGATAAACTCAGATCTAATCGGAAAAAACAAACAAGGAATCCATTCTAGTCCATTTTTTTAAGGGCTAAGGATTTTATTCGAAATGGATTCAAAATAATAAGTGTTAAATTTTTCTGTAAGAAGCTTGCATTACGCCAAACATAGTTTCTCTTAGCCCGAAATTTCCCAAGAAAAGACAAAGGAGATCTGTACATCAAAAAATATTATTTCAAAAGAAATAGGAAAAACAAAATATCAAAACGCTGATAAGATTGGTTTAAAAATATCAGCCATCTGACTTTTTAAAGTTAGCCATCATAAATAAAAACTTACCCCATGTCCTGAATAGAGAAAAAAAAAGAAAAAATGTCCTCGCGTAATCACAAACCCACGCTAACTTTCTTTTAAAAAGAGGTATTAGCAAATTATTAACGAAATACTTGTCCCATGGCGCCATCTATATTCTAAAAAACAAAACAGAAGAAGTAAAAAAAGGAGTTTATTTACGGAATGGAACTGTTTAGATATATTAATAAAAAAAGCCCTTAGTTTCCATTTATGCCTCAATAAAAGTTTTTTCATGAATCCAAGTAAGACATTTTATGCACAGTATCATTTCTTCCTTTTGATTCCTTACAAATGATACGTATCCTTAGTTTTTGTTTCTTTTTATCCAACATTTAATGACCTTGATGTCATTTTATTTATTTACTTATCGCTTTGATGTGTTCCACTTCCAACTTATGAGGACTACTAGTGATTTTAACCGCATTCTGGCGTATTCTTCTAGTTCAAGATAAAAGTTCCAATGATTTAAACAACCTAATTTAAGCAAATGTTTGTGGTCCAATCTAAGTAACATTTGAACAAAAACAAACAAATCCCATAACCTTATCTTTAAACTATTTTTATAAAAGTATTAAGGGAAAGGTGTTTACCATCTGAAGTTATATTAATACGTTGTTTTGGTACTTACTTTTAAACTGTTCATGGACTATTAGTCTTTAGTTAAAATTTGTAATTGATGATACTTAAATCTAAACACTTATTCTCTAACTGTAACCACATAGCCTTTCGCTTAAAAAAGATTTCATATAACACATTTGCATTGTTGCAGCATAATCTATTTATTTTAAGGCCCAAATATTGAACAGAATTGATGATACCAAAGGAATATAGGCGGCAGTCCAAATTTGGCGACTCTTCCCTATAACTAAATTTACTTCATAAATGCTTCTTCGTGGTTTAGTCAATTTTATAGAGTTATCCTTTATATTTTTTAACAAATTTTACCATCCAAAATGTACACAATTTTAGATTATGACGTTGTGCAAATACGCCTTACTAAAAGCAAAAGATCATGATGAAATTTCTAAATTTAGAAATCGGCACGTAAAATTACTTAATCATAAAGTAGAAAAGAAATGTGCAAATATTGAGTTAAGCACGGGAGTTGAAAAATAATTTTAATTATTTTGGCAAATTCTTAATCTAATTCACAGTACTAGTTTAAATTGTAAGAAAATTACTCTGAGCATATATACTTCCCATTTCCTCTCTGGTTTATCTAGTGATTTATTCTTTACGCTTAGTAAAATTTATCTATGGCTCAAATCGAATAAGCAGTTATTTCAATTTAAAACCGCTTTGCCGTACTGAAAAAAAATAAATTATTAGAAAAAAGAGGAATAGAACTAAATATTTGCTGTAAGTTTTTTAAAAATTTTGATTTTGCTAAAATCATTAGAAATGTCTCAACTATATTGAAGGAAATAGTTATATTTTCTTCTCAGACCATAGGTTTCTAGCTACTTTTCAGGTTAGCTAAATGAAGATTTCAATTTGAATTCTTACAAATGAAGTATCCAGAAGAGGTTACCGTGAAAACTGATTTTTTGTTGAATATTGGAATTAAAAGAGTTTTTCACCCGAAGGACAGTACGGTGATTCTAATGTCACTTGGTCTAGCACACGAAGTTTATTCAAAAGGCATTAATTCGACCTTTATTCATAAAAAAAATATTCTTATTCCGATACAACAATCTTACTCTAATTTTCTTCAAAGTGGTTCCCTTGAGCTGCCACACACTTCTTCCAACGGATCAGAAGCAGCGCTGAAACGCTTCTTTTGATATAACGTGCACCTGGTTTGCCGCATTTTGCATCACGTCTTGTCTGTACTGAAATCAGGTCCTTTTCAGGGGCATTTTCAATTTGTGGGAAGCCGGAAGTCATACGGAGTCGGGTTGGGGGAGTAGGAAGACTGACGAATCACAGGTATGTTGTGTTTGGCTAGGTAACTCTGTATCAAATGTGAAAAATGGATGGGTGCGTTATCACGATGGATCTGCCAATTGCCCACTGCCCACAGGACCGGCCGTTTGTGTGTATAAACGTCACGAAGGAGACTAAGAACTTCTTGGTAAAACGTCTGCAAGTTCTCTCCTGCAAGATTGTGATTCAACGATTCAGCATCACCAGGGCCCTCACTTGGTCAATGACAATCAATCGCATTTCTGGATGTTGAGGACCTACCAGAACGTGGTTCACTCTCCACTGGTGTGCGGCCGTATTTGAAACACTTTTACTACTTCTTCACCTGCATGGTGCCCATTTCGTTGCCGAAGTCATGTTGAATCTTGAAGATCCTTTCTACTTGGAATCACCAAGCTTTACACAAAATTTAAAGCAGTAGAGTTGTTCAAATTTTTCTGTCGTTTTGTTTAAAACGAAAATCTGACGCTTCTTACACTTCCTCACTAAGCGACGCATCTCCTGTCTGCGAGCGACTGACTGCTTCTGCAGGCAGAAAAAAATTAAGCATGCTCATTTAGGTAATCTACACACGTGCACCAAACCATGCGTCCCTAGCTCCATTTGTTTACGCACAAAAAATTATAATCGGATACTTTTAGAACAAACCTCTTATCTCGCCTAGTCCATGAGTCAAGGACATATGACAAAGGGTAAGTGTGGCATTTTCTGTGGGGTAAAACGACCTTGAGGCACCTTGTTAGAACCTGAGGTAGAAGTTTGACTTAGCTTCAATATATGGGAGTAGGTTGTTTTCCGAAATTGACCCATTCCGGAGAAATTAACCCATATACACTAAAGAGCAAAAAAACCCTGGTACAGGCGTGCATATGCAAATAACGGATATATGCAACCAATCATCGTAACCCGATGCCGTCGGCAACGTCTATATAAGACAACAGATATCGGACAAATGTATTAGATCGGTTCCTGCTGCTGCAATGGCGTGTTTTCAAGATTTAAGTGACTTTGAACGTGGCGTTACAGTCGGCGCACGAGAAATGGGACATAGCATCTCCGAAGTAGCGATGAAATTTGGATTTTCGTGTACGACCATTTCCCGAGTGTACCATGAATATCGGGTATCCGGTAAAACATCAAATTTCCGCCATCGGTGCGGCCAGAAAAATTACTTTGAAAAAACTGGACCATTGACGTCAGACGCGAATCCTTAAACGAGACAGACATACAATACTTCCTCAAATTTCCGCGGATTTCAATGATGGGGCATCTACAAGTGTCAGCGTGAGAACTGTTCAACGGACCGTCATTAATATGGGCTCTCAGAGCCGAAGGCCCACTCGTGTACCGTTGTTGACTGCACGGTACAATGCTTTACGCCTCTCCTGGATCCGACAACACTACCATTGGACTGCTGATGACTGGAAACACGTTACCTGGTCTGACGAGTCTCGTTTCCAATTGTATCGGACGGATGCACGTGTACGAGTATGGAGACAACATCATTAATCCATAGACCCTGTTTGTCAACAAGAAAAAATTAAGCTGGTGGAGACTCTGTGATGGTATGGGACGTGTGCAGTTGGCGTGATATGGGCCCCTGATACGTCTAGAGACGACTCTGACAGGTGACAGGTACTTAAGCATCCTGTCCGATCACCTACACTCATTCATGTCCATTGTGCATTCCGACGGATTGGGACAATTCAAGCAGGACAATGCGACACCCCACGCGTCGAGAGTTGCTACCAAGTAGCAGACGAGTGTTCAGGAACACTCTTCTGACTTTAGACACTTCCATTGGCCACGTAAATACCCAGAGATGAACATTATTGAAGATATCCGGGATGCCTTGCTACATGTTGTTGAGAAGAGATCTCCACCACCTCGCACTCCTATGGATTTGTTGACGGGCCTGCAGGATTCATGATGTGAATTTCCTCCAGGATACCTTCAGACACCAGTCGAGTCCATGCCACGTCGTTTTGCGTCACTTCTGCGTGCTCGTGGGGGCCCGACACGATATTAAGAAGGTGTACCAGTTTTTGTGGCTCTTCAGTGTTTATTGTTTTGGTTGGTGGAAAACCTGAAAAACCTCCAGCTGACAGGCCGTCAGAAAAGAACAATTATTTCCTAAACGCATACATATCTGCCAGTTTCTTAATCATGCTAGTTAAGGTCATAACTAGAGAGCAGAAACTAAAATCTTTTTCCTTCTATTCATATTCCTCAACCAAGCTATGCCCCACCTTAACCCACTGGGTGGGCTAAGAATAGAATGCCTGGTGCAACTCAAAATTGAAAATTTTGGTGTCAGAGTTATGTTTCAATTTATCAATAGATTTACTTTTATTTTCGAAATTTACTGAAGAAAAATATTTTTATCTTATTCCTATTTCATTACAGCTTTATCTTGTGATTTTAACATTCCGATTAATTAAATATCTCCATAGCCCACACCGAATTAGCAGTTGTCTTTATTTCAAACAGCCTTTTACAATGAAAAAAATCACAATTACTAGAAAGAAATCTTTGCTGTTATATTTTGCTGTAAGCAGCAAAAAGGCTTCAATTGTGTAGATGGAAATAATTAAATTTTCTTTATAGATTCTTCTGTGCTGTTTATAATTTCTTTGAAAATTTTTCATCGGAAATGTCCACTTTTTGAAACAAAATACTTTGCTATAAACGATAAAAAAATACTATGATGAAATTTCAATACTTAATTGAGTGTTCTAGACGACGAAAGCAAAAATTAGAAAAATCATGGAAAAAGTTCCCCATCTCAAGGCAGATTATAATTTTACTTAATGTAATTAGATGCAAATCTTCTGCCAGGAGTAAGAAACAAGAGACAACATCTAATCTGGTGTCGCCCGCAAAATAAAAGGTTCGGAATCGGTAGAGTACTTCATCAATAAGTACGTCACCAATCTTCAAAAAAAAAGCAAATTACAAGGTGGGCTGAAAGATTCATTGAATCACACACACACGCAAATACAAAAATAACTACAAAAATTTTGGTAAATTTTTAATCTATTTCATAATACAAGTTTAACGTGTAAGAAAAAATTTTTGTGTGTATTTTTCCATTCCCTCACCGGTTTATCTAGTGATTTCTACTTCACGCTTAATTAAATTTCTCTATAACTCAAATCGAATCAGCAGTAATCTCAATTTAAAACTAATTGGCGGAGAAAGCGATGGAAGGGAAAGGGAAACAAAAGCTTCTAACGAATTTATTTTATCTTATTTCTCTCTCGGATACAGTATTTGTTGAAAAGAATCCTTTGTAATCGGATTGAAACGCGAAAAGCATAAAAAACCGCCCTCTTTGAGACCAATTTGCTGCATTTTAATGACTCTGATCGGCAATCAATTTCTGGAAGAGGAGGAAAAAATGCCTGGAAAGAGACTTTGATCCTCAAGAAAAACAACACTTTTGAATTTTTTAAAGTTGCTATTGTTGAGGAAACTTGTAGTTTTTCGAGCGTCAGAGTTGGAAACTGGAGCCCGTATAGCTGCTTTGAAGTTTGGGGACAATGCGTCGGTGACATTGGTTGTTTAATGTGTGATAGGTACGTATGCCGCATTTTTATTAAACGGATTTGGTTTTTTTTAACTAAAAGAATCACGAATGCACACTGTTAGAAAGTACACTGAGAGAATCAATTAAGAATTGTTAGAGCGGAATAAATTAGACTCGTCAGATTTTTTTAATCTGTTAAGTCAATAAAATAAAATTTAATCTAGCTGACAAACACACTTTAAAAAAATCCAGAGATTTCTAAGAAACTAGAAGATGTGTGCCCGTCTAGACGGGCTGTTATCCTACCAACAATATCTGATTGTCACCGGTTTACTAACGAAAGTTATCTCTCATATCACAATCTCATGCACACTGGCAGAGTGCTTAAGAAATAAAAAAAAATCATAATTTGAAGTATACTTTAGATTTAAATCTATAGTAACATTAAAAGTAAACGATAAAGTCCTGTAATTCTATCAACTAAAAAACTTCATTATAAACAACATTTTTTGTGAAATGTCTATTGTCGTTTAACAATACTCCTTATTGTGAGTATTTTTGCATTCGAACTTTAGCATGGTTGGGATTCCGGTATCTTCATAACACAACATAAGGAATTAGCATTAATAAAAAGAAGTGAAACTGCTGAAGTCAGCTCCTTGATCTTTACTACAATCCAGCATGAATAAGTAATGGTTAGATAAAGTGAAATTTACGATCCCATTACTAACGTCGATTTATCCGTCAATCTATACATAAAAAAACGGACGTCAATCTATACATAAAAAAACGGACGTCAATCTATACATAAACGCAACGGATGTAAAGATCAATAGCACAGTTCTCAAGACACACCACTTCAAACCCGACGTTGCGGGTTCGTTCCTCACTTAATTTAATTTTTCCCCAAAATCTGTCTCAGTTGTTTGACGCAAAAACTGAAATTGTGATTTGTGCGTCCGATAATGGCGCAGACCAATCGGGAGGGGATAATTCTAAATCCTCGTTGCGTTGCAGCCATCTTTGGGTTTTTATATTATAGATTGTCTGTAGATTATTTATAAAACAAAGTATTCCTCTTGCTTTAGGTCCGTTGTATCTTGTTGGTTGAGTAAGCTTCGGATTCAGACACTCGCGGATTTGAGACCCTCTTCGACAAAGGCACAGTAGTGTACCCGGATCTGCCACAAATTACATTTGCTGGCATCAATTCTTCTAGAAATTAAGAATTTTTAAACCGGAATAGATAATTACGTTTGTCAGATTTTTTTAACCGGTGAAGTCAATAAGGCTATTACTAGCGAAATCCAGCACTTAAAAAAAGTTCAAAGAATTCTCTGAAATTTCTGTAAACAATCGTCGATTACTTATCATAAAATTATTTGCAAATCAAAGTTTTTATCTTACACCTAGGCGATTGTGATCTAGTGGTAAAGTCAGCTTCAGGTGAGGAAGGTCGAAGGTTTGATACCCAACTGCACTAAGAACTCGCTATATGCGCGGGATAGGTGCGAATTAAATGCACCGAAGACCGCTTTAAAACCATTTTGTTGCATTTTGATAAATCAATTCAGCAATCAACTTCTTGGAAAAAATGGTTAGAAACATTGTGGTCCTCAAGAACAGCAAAGCTTTTGAATTTTTGAAAGTAACTTGTTTAGAAAGTTTGTAATTGTTTGAGCAGAGTTAAACTAAGAAATTGCTCTACACAGCCATCAATTATATATCACTGGTCAGTGTTTCCAAAACCTACACATTCAATATTAAAAATTGTTGAAATCAAAGTTGTAGAGCATAAACTTCTGCGTCGAATGAATACCAACACTATATATTTTTTTTGCAGTAGTACGATTACAAACTCTTATCAAAGTTGCAATGATTTTCCAATTTTCAAAAAATAAATTATTATTACAAAAGACGGCACATACAATCAAAGATGCTGTCTAAATAAAGTTTGTATGTAAAAGTATTCACTTTTGTAAGCACATACATATGTCGGTGCACCAATACCAGAGCGTAAGCGTGTTGTGGCAGTTAGGAGAGAGCGTACTAGTAGCCCATTGCAATTAGGTAAAAGAGGAGGAAAAGTTTATAAAGATTTTTTAAATTTTGGTCAAACACTCTTTGAACCTCCAGGAAATGAAAACCGAAAAGTTTCCTCCCATTGCGGGGGGGGGGGTTAACCCCCCCCCCACCCCCCCCCAACAATGAAAAAAAAAAAACCCGGGAAAAAAGGAAAGTGATATATTGCGTGTAAAACAAGTTATAATTATAATTCTTTGTAAATATAAGTAATTAAGTTCTCTATAAATTAAGACGATAAATTTAAGCTTGTACCTGGCATAATTTTCCTGTAAATAAAAAAACAGCAAACAATATTTAATTTTTTTCTATAATTATTTTTTTAAATTGCAAATTAAATGTTTTAATAAACTATCAAAAGTAATTGTAAATAATAAATAGTATTTAGTTGAAAATATTCGACATCCCCACTATTATATATATATATATAATTTTTTTTATCACTGATGTTCTTAAAAGTCTATGTGGCCGAGTCAGTTACTTTTTTAACAGAAAACCGTAAATTAGTACCTGGTTTTCCTGCAGAAGACTCTTAACAATAGCGCCCAATGTTCCATTCCAAAATATATTCCCTTCGGCATATTTTGGGAACCTCAATTTCTTTAACTTTTTCCAGAAGTAGGTGTACATCATCCTTTCTTTTCTTGCTGACAGTAGTTAAGTTGGATATCCCTCTTACTACTTTCACAGTGTCTCCTTCTGATAGAGACTTTTTGCAAATGAAACAATCACTAGAAGACGACATTTAAATAATTTTCTTACATCATGAAACACACAACTGTATCATGATCAACATTAATAGAGACTGTACTACTACAATTAAATGCAGCTCATGTATACTTATAAAAGGCAATGTTTGTGTGTGAGTGTGTGCGTGAGTGGGGGGGCGCGCACGATTTCCAGACGAATCTATCGCACTCACAGCCATGAAATTTGGCACATACGTAGTCGTAAATGTGACTCAATGCACCTCGAATCCAAAATTCTAAAATTCAATCTAGAAAATTTTTTATTTAATGTTTTGTGTTGTCTTGGGTCATTTTTGGGTCGTTTACGGCTGTAATATCTTTTCTAATGATTGTTGAA
>BGPR01000007.1:3084247-3110519 GCA_013235015.1 Araneus ventricosus | reverse complement strand
TTAACAATATTACGAATGAAATCGTAATGGAATAAAAGCAAATTCAACGACAAATTTCTGAATAAGATTTCTGAATATTTACAAACTTCTCAACAATATTACGAATGAAATCGTAATAGAATAAAAGCAAATTCAACGACAAATTTCTGAATAAGATTTCTGAATATTTACAAACTTCTTAACAATATTACGAATGAAATCGTAATGGAATAAAAGGAAATTCAACGACAAATTTCTGAATAAGATTTCTGAATATTTACAAACTTCTTAACAATATTACGAATGAAATCGTAATGGAATAAAAGCAAATTCAACGACAAATTTCTGAATAAGATTCACTTTCACCCATCTACATTACATAAGAAATTATGCAAATAAATTTAATTGCTTATTTATTTCATTTTACACATAATATTAAAATCCATCAACAATCTAACGTAACTTTTATTTTAACGTTTTTAATATTCAGTGGAAAAGGTGGGGAAAATAGAGGTAGAAATCGTAAGAAACAATTTATCTTGATTATTTTCCTAACCGAAGAGCGTGCCCTCAAATGTGCCTTTCTCGTTGAGAGAAAAAATTCTTAAAGGACTGTATTTTCCCACATTCTAAATTTTTCTCCTGCTACGCATATTCAAAAACAAAGCCAAAGCCTCGGTTTTAAAAGAAAAAAGAGAGACTGCAAAAAAAACACCTCCAGAGATGATAGAAAACGTGGTTTAAAACATTTTGCGCTGCGTGTACAAAATTTTAAATTAAATAAGAAAATGAAATTTATATAATGATAAATAAAAACTTAATTTAAAATAGTTTTTTATTATAGTGAAATTTCAGTGAAAGTTTTTATAATTTAAATTTTTTTTGATAATTTTTACTTACAAATGTTGAGGAATTTGAAAGAATTGAAGGACTTTCGCGACCCCACTATTATTCAATACGATCCCCTTTCTGACCGTGATTGATAGTTTAAGAAGCCGTGACTTAGAATGAAACAAGTATAGCGTCAAAGAACACAACTTTTTAAAGAATAGTAATAATTGTGTTCCCATTTAAAAATATCATAGCACACCTGCAGATAGATGAAATACAGATGGTCATAAATTAACTATTAAAAAAATAATAAAAAATTAATAATGTTATAACTGCGTTTAAATGAGAGAGCAAATGAAAAAGTTTTTTTAAATTGGTAGCGTGCCATTACAGCGTCCTAAATTTCATACAGCGAGAGATTTCCATACACAATGGCTACCGATCAGCAGAGCCGATGAGAGTTTTCTGGTTTCCTTGTATAGTTTTTCTTAAATATCTTTAAAACTATTCAGTTTTAGAATTATAATTGATTTAACAAATTAAAGAGCGTAACATTCCCTACAAATGCATGCTTTTATTTTTCTTCTAGCGTTAATAGTTTAGAAGATATTGGCTCTCAAATATGGAAGATGTCCAAAAATTTACGACCCCCTAGACCACCGTAAAGGCGCGTTACCCATCTGAAAAAAAAACTTTTTAAAATGTGCTCTCATTTAAAAGAAAAGACCGTAGTTGTAACATTATTAGTTTTTTTTATTAATTTTTGAAATGGGTCCAATAATTTATGGAAACCCTGTAGAATATTTTTTTAAATCTTGGCAATTCATGTCAATACGCGAGAGCCTAAATTCTACTTTACAACATTTAAAGAAATAAAATATTTTGTGAGGCTCACTGTGATTTAGGATAGGTTATATGCAACTGTAATAATTTAATCGTATTAAACATTTACAGTAAAACTTCAATTAACCTTCACTCGTCTAACCGCCAATTTCTGTTATCCGCCATCGTCTAAAAAAGTAAAAAGTAATGTAGGTTTATAGTTTTACTATACATTTCTATACATTACTACTCTTATGTTGAAATTTATATTGATCATTTTGTAAAATTAAATGCGATATGTATGTGTCATTGATTGTTAAAGTATTTTATTTGCATTTTCGTCCCAAACCAGTAGTGAAATCACGTTGCTGTACATATGTATCAAGAGATTTATGTTATCCGTCTATTCGGTTATTCGTCACAGTCTTGGTCGGGACAGTGACGGTTAAATCGAAGTTTTCCTATGTTGTTGTGTTGTTGTTGTTTCTTATTCCACTTGATCCAGTCCTCAACTAGAAAAGTCCAAGAGTCCGCTCGCCCACAGATAACTATAGGTGAACGATTCATGGTAAAGGATGAGAGTGCAGCTTCTGTTGGCACTAGACCTTGGACGCCCGAGGAAGAAGTCCGACTCTGTCCATTGCCTTTACGCTTTATCTGGGTATAATGGAATGGCCTTCACGCCTTGGGTGACCCTGCCAGGAGAAAAAACTCCAAACGTACATCGCCCATTCCACCCAGGACTACCACCCCCGCCACGATGAGGTAGCATAATAGGACTTGGGGAAGGAGTTTTCCTATACTCATACAATAGCCACATGAAGGTAAAATATTATAATCTTTTTGCAAAAAAAAACAAGATCGATGGATTTTATTTTGTAGGAACTTGTAATAATACTTATAACTAACATTCGATTATTTTAATTTTGCCATAAAAAACTTTCTTGTAAATTGATAAGAAAATAATTTCCAAATTCTCATTTATTTTAATTGTACGCTACATTATCATTTTAAAATTCATCCGCTGTTGTTTGAATGTTTATAAATGTAAGTAAGGAAAACTTATTGAAAAATCAATATCGAGCTTATTTTTTTTACTAAAACTAATTAGTTAAAGTACTTATCTATTTCAAGTAAAAAATGGAAGAAGTGAATTGTTTTATCCCATAAGTAAAGTAAGTAATTGTAAATAATAAAGTAAATTGTTTTTATTTTTGTAATGATAAATAATAAATAATAAGTATATTGTTTTCATTTTTAAGTTTGTTGTCTTAAGCTTTGCTGATGTAAGTTGTTTCTAAGTTTTATTGTTTTTATTTTTAATATACTAAGCATTTTTTTAAATTTTTGTTATAAGTACATAATTTTATAAGTAAATTGTTTATTGCATTGTTGTTACTAAGCCATTCAAAATTGATTTTAAAAGGGGAACAAATAAACGTAAGTGGTGCAAATATGAATCATTGCACAGTGAAGGATTAAAAGTTACAGCACCCACACGCTTACACAAGCACGAACCACCATTGCTCTCCGGTACTGCGGTGGCTCGTAGCTTGCTAAATACTGTAAGCTTCAGTTGTTACTGAATTACGTCCATTAATTTTAGAATTTCCAATGGCATCCATATAAAATGTGAAATTATTAGAATTGACGCATGTTCAGAATACGTAAGGCCATCATACTACGGTATCAAATCTTATTCGATTATTTTTCGTTGATTTTTTTAAGTTTCCAAAAAATGCAATTATTTTACCATTTCAAACACTCCAGAAGCAACTCGACTGTGAACTTCCTGGCATTTATGATCTTTCCTTTATCTTTTGAGTTATCGTTGACTTGTTGACATATTGTCCAATTAATTTTAGAACTTTCCGTGACATATGAAATCAGAAATTAGACTAATAGACGCATGTTCTAAAGTTGTAAGGTCATCATCATACTACAGCATTAAAACTTACAATCTTACTCTATTTTTATTTCTTTGATATTTTAAGCTTCCAAAAATGCAATTATTTTACCATTTCAAACACTTATCTCCAGAAGCAACTCAACTGTGAACTTCCTGACATTTATGATCTTTCCTTTATCTTTTGAGTTATCATTGACTTGTTGACCCATTGTCCAATTAATTTTAGAACTTCCAATGACACTTATATGAAGACAGAAATTAGACTAATCGACGCATGTTCTAAAGATGTAAGGTCATCATACTACAGCATTAAAACTTACAATCTTACTCTATTTTTATTTCGTTGATTTGTTAAGCTTCCAAAAATGCAATTATTTTACCATTTCAAACACTGATCTCCAGAAGCAACTCGACGGTGAACTTCCTGACATTTATGATCTTTCCTTTATCTTTTTACCTCTTAAAAGAAAGGAACCATAACCACAGAAAAAAAGTAAATCCTTGATCTCTATGATCCACCAAAGAATTTTTTTTCTTCTTATCCGCTGCCACTTTTTTCGTAAGGAAAAGTTTTTCTTGCTGAATATGCGAAAGATTGTCCACAGATAATAACAAAAACCTTCCATGGTGGTTATTAAAGGTTGAAAATAAATCTGAGAGTAAAAATTATTCTTTGATAGCATGTTTTGGATTGCAAAAAAAGGTTCGCAAAAATGTCTTTAAACAGTCAGTTAATGAAAACTGAGATTACTTTTGTTATTATCCTTTATATGTGACATATAGCATATACTTTAACCCATTAATGCGTAGCGTCCCATTTTAGGGACGTTTCTAAAAATGCATCATAAGCTCACAGGAACTATTTTTTGTACATAAATTTTACAAAAAAGTATTTTTAAGTATTCGTTTCTTTTATATTCTATCGATGGCAGCATATATCAATTTTTCGGCGATAATGTAGCGTTTTTATTTTCAAGTCAGACTCAGAATTGTTTTCTGCAATGTGAAGAAGATAGGGTAAGTTTGATAAATTATTCACCAATTAATTTACTTATATTTAACAAATATATCAGTAAATACAATTGTAAGGATATGTTTTCTTTTTGAAATTTCACATAATTTCAGATTTTGATAGGGCATTTTGTATTAATAGGACTTTATCTTAATAGAGAGTTTAGGCTTAGTTGGCCAATAAAACATAATATTTTTAGGCATGATTTTTTTTAGTATTTTTTTCCTGTTGATTTCAGTACATGCAATATTAGTATACATAATATTATTGAAAAAATGCGACTTGGGCATTAATGATTTAACCTTAATTCCCAGAGACGTAAAAATGTAGGTATTAAAATGCACAAAATAAACAAAGATGTGAATACAATAAGGAAATAATCTTATACTAGATTGTTACAAAATCATCTTGTGGGTGTACGAGAACGCAGTCCAATAAGCAGGATTAAGAAAATAAAGCTCTTTATTTTACAAATATTCTAGGAAAAGAAGCGTAGCACTAGTATTAAAACAGCACTTGTAAAAATCTTCAGCAGAGATCACCAATAAATCTCATACACATCACTTCCAATAGCGCTCAAAGGCTTCTTATTAGCTCACCAGCTTGATTGCTGATCAAACCTCAACTGACTACTCTTAGTTTGAGAGTTTGCTTTTATATCTTTTCAACAGGAAGTGACGTCATAACATAGGAAGTGATGTAATCTCTAGAAAGTTCATGAAGTTACTGGCTCCCAGTAGAGTTAGGTCTACAGTTCATGATTTTTCTAGAAGATTCCTTTTGTCGCCAAGTCACAAAAGTGGTCGCCAAATTAGTCTCCAAGGTCGACAAGTTTGTCGCCAAGATTAGCATGTCAGGGAAACAACTTTACAGCTTTGTAACAATATATATATTTTTAAAAGTTGACGATATGCAATGATATAAATGATAAACAATGAAGTAAATTAAAGGTACTCATAATTTAATGATGTCACGTATTCAAAAGTATACTGAGTATGAAGAAAGCATTGCTTGTAAAATAATTTTTAATGCGAAATTAGAATATTTTTATATAGACGTCAGAGAATCATGATTACAATTAAACACTCCATGGCCATTTTATAAATATAAATAAAAGTGAAAGCCATAATTAGTTTGCAAGCTACAAAAATCCAATATATTGTCTAGATTTGCTTCAAATTTTCGTCACAAACAGTACTAAGCATGAAAAAGATTTTAGTGAAGGTTTCGTGCCAATTAAATAAATAGTTAATTTTTTATTAGTTAAAAACTTTTTCCCATATACATTGTGTTTATCTTTATTGTTGTCATTCCTATTAAAAAATATTACAGATATTTTTAATCATTTTATTTATTTGCCTCCGAGTTGCCACTCGCACTGCTTAATTAAATTTTTATCATTCTCTAAAATATATTTATAATTTATGGAAAAATAACTTTCAGGGGTTTTTAAAAATTGGCACAGTCTAATTTTAACGCGATGTAAAAACTATTTTGTGGAAAAAGATATTCTCAGTTTCGCTCAAAATAAAATTGCAGACGAATATTGGATTTTGCGTTTTATAATATTTTATATAAAAAGTTTATTTTTACGCTAAAAATATTTTACATATTTTTTAAAAAGTATTTATTACGTGCACTGTAGCATTCCGTCGAGTGCTAATATTAAATATATTTTTATTTTCTCTCATAGGACATTTTCACCATGTAGCAGTCAGCAACTCATTTGATATATGATATTATAAAAGAATTTAAAAAGTAGGTAGAGTGGGTTAAAAACATGTATCCTTGATTCTGGCGTTGTTATTTAGCAGAAAGATTCTGAATTACATTCTACTAGTCAAGAAAAACGAACAGTCATTGTGGCGTGTTGTAGCTGTTTAATTCACTACCACTGTGAAGGTTTATTTGTTTTAAGACGTCAGCTCTCTAATGTTCGTTCGGTTTCAAACTATCCTTACTTAAAAATCATTACAGTTATAAAAACTATATTTAGTCCAGCTTATTATACGTTTACTAGAGATTTATATTCTATCAAACAATAAGGATTTACTCCAATAATTGCGCGGTTCTATTTCGTTTTTTATAACCTCTGCACTCGTAAACAGGGTACTCCAAGTGGCGTAAGACTGGGACAGTCTTTATTGATGATTGCTCCGATAAAGACGATAAAAACATATCAGATGTTGATTTTTATATTTTAATGATGTATTTTCTAATTTAAATAAAAAAGAAGGGTTAATCCAAACTAAAAACTGTCTTAGCTGTGCCCACGAAAGCTTCAGTGGTGCGGAGGAAGAAGACAACTGCTTTACATGTGAATTTTGTAACTAGTATTCTTAAATTTATCCTTCTTTCTATTGATTATGGATTTGGTAATTTGTTGGATTTATGTTCTTTATTTGGTGGCCGGACAAAATTCAGACCACAGGAAGGAATAAATTTTGACTTTTTGTCATTCCTTTCTACAGAAAATTTTGTCCTTTTTGAACTAATAATGGCGCGTGGTTTCTGATGAGTGCGCCATTTTAGTTCCTTTCCATTTTGAATAATTTCTAACTTTTGTAAAGTGTTTTAATTATTAGAGAATCTTTGGTTTTTTATTCTATAGTTTTTGTTGTGTTATCTTTAAAAAAATTTCTGTTGAAGAATTTACTTTTTGCTGCTGCGTTTGCGCGCAAAAACGTTTATTGTTTTCATTATTTTTCATTATTGCTATTGTTTACTTTTTGTTTCTTTTAATTTATTGTCCTTTTAATTTAAATTTCTATTATTTGTCTATGTATTTTATTAGATTTGGCTGCAAAATCGCCTTTCTTTAATGCAAAATATGATTTTATTTTATTTTAATTTATTTTAATTTCAATTAATTAATTTTGCTAAATTTTATGAATTGTAACTATTATTCTTAAATTGTCATATAAAGTAAAAATGATTGCAACTTTTCCACTGAAAATCGAGTTTTCCTAATTTCCCATAACGTTAACATGTGCACCCGGTATCACCCCAATATCGGAATAAAACCGGGTAGTTTGCTTTTTTTCTAAAAAAAGTATTGATAAAAAAAGTTATGAAACTGTGACTTTCCTGAAAAGATATATTGTACTCTGATAAACAATGAATATTTAATAAAATTTTACAAGCTCTATATCGAATATTTTAGCTCCAACAAGCCTTCGAACCAAAGCCACCCGGTTTTACCCCATTTTCCCCTACTTCAATTAATGAAATGTTAATTTATAATTAAAAAACATGAAAATATTTTCATCCCTAGAAATCCCGGTATATCAGCTAGTAACATTAAAATGAACTTCGTGTATATCGTATTCAAAAGTATCTAAAATATGAAAAAATTCATATTTTTAAAGTAATATTAATGCGTGTTATGAAAGCTAGAATGTTTTTAAAAACAGTGAATGTTATTTAATTATTTTATTTATTAATTTAATTATTTGGAATTTAAACAAGCACTTGAATGTGTTTCTTAAATCGGAATCTTTAGTGTGACTACAGAAAACATTAGAAGAGCGATTTAATAGTGAACTTTTAGAAATATTTTAAATGTTTTACTATGAGAGGCCTCTCTATTCCAAGTATTAAATTTGTATTTTCAAACTCTGAAATGTATTTAGCTCATCCTTTCTTTTAATACAGGATAAAAAGTAGTATTGAATTATCTAATAGGCTAGATGAACTTAATGAAATAACATTCTTATTTTAACCCATTATCTGCCATTGTCCCTTTAGGGGACGCTTGTTTTCTAATTATTTTCACCTTAACAGTGCAATTTTTAGCTTTTATTGTTGCATCTGAATGTTGAGGTAAAAGGTACGAATCCAATCAAAACCATTTTTCTAATTAAAAAGGCAATTAATTCTAATTAAAAGTTAATTAATCAGTTTAATTAAAAAAATTAGAAATAGCGTTTTCTCCCTTTATTCATTTTATCGTATTAAAGTAATTATTTTTTGAAAAACTGAAGTAATGGAGTTTTGGCAGATAATGAGTTAACAGGCAGTTTCAGAAATCTAATCATTCCTGAGTTATATCAATGGAAAGAACCTGAGCCACACGACTGATGAAATTATTATTATTATACATATTATTATACTTATTGTTATACTACACCATTCTTTAGGACTAAAATATAAAAAAGATAAGCACATCAGTAACTACACAATTAAAAGTACGTTTAGCTTTTCAAATAATGAATACAGCTGATATGAATGATAAATCATCTAACATAATAAATGATCATCATAATGACTGGTTATTTATTGCCAATAATACACGAATTAGATAAGTGTCAATTTTCATCACCCTTACTGAAAACATCCTAATTACAGTGATTAGTGATTAACTCAGCTACGAATCCACAGATAAGTTCGTTTTCTGCTGTGGGTAATAAATCTTTCACCTCTTCAATGTCAACACACTATAAGAAGATAACAGGACGAGTCTCAGGAGGCAAGGATGATATAAAACACCAGAGAGTGATGATTACGCTAAACAAATATTCTTGTACCAGATAGCACAGAGTGTCGACAGAAAAGCTTTTATGTCACATTATGTAATTACTAGAATTCATTTAATCTTTATAAAAAGGCTTTGTTACTTTGTTTAGGCAGCAGATATCATTTTGCCGTCCATTTGTCATCGAGTTTGTTTTATGATCCGTAAATCTTTTCTCTAGAACAAAGGTATATTCATTTTTTGTTTGTTTACTTATTCTGTAACTTAGCAACTTTTGTTGCCAACTACCTGTGAATTTTCTTCTACGTAATCAGTCCCATCTTTAATTTGTGTACATATTCAAAGGAGCTGGAATTGCAATCTTTGTGTAGTGCTTAATTGTTTTGTTCCCAAAATTAACAGTTTATTCATGACTGAAACTAAAATTACGCGAAGCTTTATAACATGAGTATTCCACTCTTTTTTAAACATTTTTTCCTCAATCGTTGATGAAGTATGTACAAAACTGCATGTAATTTTTCTATTTAAATCATACTAAAGGTCTGTAAATGAAAAAAAATGAGTACCCGTTGTTTGTATATTCATTATCCTACAATCATTCATCTCAACCAAACTCCAAGTACTTAACATGCTTTGCAAGTTACATCATGCTCCATTTGTAGTCAGTTCATAACTGTAAACCGTGTTCCCCCAGCCCTGCCTTGGCATCCAGGCATCTGTGAATGGCAGTCGCCGCAATAGTTTGAGTACCGAGACCGGAGTCCTTGTAGCTATCACCGGCCACGGCCCAACCCCTCCCAAAGAGATACATAATATCAACCCCATCATTATTGTACCTCCAGCAGAAGCGAGAACCCGCTTACTTATCCGGCGGATTCTCATCGATAAACTCGGGTGCCCCCCGGGAGGTAGTCAGTTCAAAAACAGAAACCAGAAAAACTGGATCACCCCTCCCTGCCGAAGCATCCGGGAAACCTGAATGACAGCCGATGCAATAGCTTCGACTACTAGTAGCCAATCACCTGGCCAAGGCCCAACCCCTCCCGAAGGAGATACGTACTATCACTAGAGGCGGGACCCAGAGCCGCCCCTCCCATTTCTGTACCCACGACCAGGAGCGAGAACCCGTTTACTTATGCGGGGACTTCTCATATCCACATATTTGTGGTGCTCCCAGGTGGGAGGTAGTCAGTTCATAACCACAAGCTATAGTCACCCCGACCTGCCTAGGCATACGGGAAATCTGAATGATGGCCGTTGCAATAGAAACGAGTACTGAGGTCGGGTCCTAATGGCCAACACAGCCTCACGGCCCAACCCCTCCCGTAGGAGGTACGTACTATCACTGGAGGGGGGACTATGCCCCCCATTTCTGTAACCCTAGGCAGGCGAGTGCCTTCATATGAAACCTGAGCCACTCATCCACATTTCGTGGTGCCCACATCAGTAGGGTAGGTAGTCAGTTCATAGATAAAGATTGAACATTTGAAAAAATGGTATCTCTCTTAGCATTACAATCTCTTCAAGAGCTTTAAAGAAAACCATCTTTGCTTTTGCAATGAAAAAATGTAAAGTTTTTAACATTATAAATTTCTTAATAAAAATAATTATGCATTCAAAACAGTGAAGAGGAAAACCTATAATTATATTTAATAGACATTAATTATATTTGATAGATATAAATAGATATTAATCTAAAATTCAAGATACATGAGTATTGATTTATGTCAGTGTCCACACATCCTGGAATTTTTGTTTTCTTCATAAAATAATCAAGATATAAAGCATAAACGGCCACTCCCACTCTTAAAGGCGACAACTATGTAAGGAAGCGTTCAGTTGCACCTCAAGAAACGCAGAAATACTATATATCAAGAAAAAAAAGAAAGATTTTCATTCACAAATACTGCCGAAGTATTTGTTATCTTGCCAGAAAGGAATATCCCTTGGATTATTTCTCACCCTCCTACTATATGTGGAAGCTAGACCCTTCGCTTCGTTCAAAACCTGTCATTTGTGCTTATTGAAACTATTATTAGTTGCATTTTATTTTCTGTTTTAACAAGATTTGTTAATACGTGTTCTTTGCTTGTGCTTTGACTTCTGTGCATTTTCCACTTAAGAGAAAATCTCAAATATGGGGTGAGAACCTGCCGTATAAGTAAGCAGTGTCTCACTTCACAGTGGGATCCAATAATGGTGTGGGGTCGAGTTACCCCTGTGTTCGATTAATTGTCGTGGCAGCCGGGCTATTCAGATTCGCCCGCATGCCTAGGCTAGCCGGGAATAGCTCTTTTTGTTTCTATACATTTGATTCATTAGAAAAGGGATATATTTGATCTGAAGTATTTCATTGCATGCCCTGTGTTTCAAAACGCATACTTTTTTTACTTCCTTGCGATTGTTAAACAAAATCTGAGTAGTCGAATTTAGCACAGAAACTGTTATTAATCAAATATTTTAAGGCGATCTAAACTTGAAGAAATTCCATAAATGTTCCATCCAGTTAAGATTTCAGAATATCCTCAGAGGCTGCGGGGAAAAACCAGAGCTTAGCATAAAAAAACAGTTTCTGAAGGATTCGGGCATCTTCCAGATGCAGCGGGTCTACGGTAGCTTGGTTGCGGAGCCTAGGTTTTGGGCAGGAGGGTTGTGTGTTTTTTACCCGATTCCGCCACTAGTATTAAGGCCTCGACTTTGAAAAAGCAGGGTTCCAGATTCGAAACCCGATTCCACTGAATATTTGCCGCGTATGCGGGCCTAACGCACTTTAAATCTGTCGTCGTGTGTCTAGTGTCTTCCCGTTGGTGTGGTGCGGAAGTCGGGAGACGGGGTGTCAGCTCAGGTGTCGCCTTCGTCATCTGATCGCAGTTCAGAATTACGATGCCCATCACGAAATAGTCCTTGTGTTGCTTCAAAACAAGATGTTAATATAACTAATTAATAAACCCGATTCCGCCTAAGATCGGATCTTCAAGATCCATCGTATAAGTTGGTTTGATGAACGTTAAGTCATTGTTCTTCCATTGGTGTTGAAGCATGTAAGAAGATTAAATGCTCAAGTGTAGTCATAATCATTTCACTACGGTTAAAAATTAGCACTCTTGTAGTTACAAAATTATCCGTCTTGTAGTTACAAAATTATCCCTTTTGTAGTTACAAAATTAGCGCTCTTGTAGTTACAAAATTAGCACTCTTGTAGTTACAAAATTAGCACTTTTGATGTTACAAAATTACCCTCTTGTAGTTACAAAATTAGCCCTCTTGCAGTTACAAAATTGGCCCTCTTGTAGTTACAAAATTCGCCCTCTTGTAGTTACAAAATTAGCACTCTTGTAGTTACAAAATCAACCCTTTTGGAGTTACAAAATTGGCCATCGAATTGGTTAAAAACTGAAAGTCAATCTAACTAAGTCAACCTAATAAAGACGCAGGTTACATTTAAAACAGATATTTGCTAAGTTGGCGCAATTTTTCTTAGAGAGAAGTATGCTTTTCTTAATATTAAGTTGTGAAAATTCGCTAGTTCTGTGAAATTTATTTTTCCTGTAGGGTCCCAAGTTTTGAGGAAGCACCATAATCCTGAAAAAATCCTTAAAATGGAAAGGAATCATTTAGTAACAAAAAATTACAATTAATAATTCACAATAAAAATAACATTAATCATAAATTTAAAACACTTAAAACTGTGTATATAAAGATTTTTCATCATATTTAGATAATGATAACAATTTTTTAAAAAGTACCTAAATTCAAAACTCAACCTAAAAATTTCTAGATCTAGTTTTGCAGATAATGAATTTATGTATTAAATATGTATTGTTACTTCAATAAATACATCATTATCTAAATTAATTTATTGAAACAACAATATATTTTTAATACAAGGTCAATGCAAAGCTATATCTAAAAATTCAGTGAAATTTGCCTAGCATCCAATATCTAGTGACTTCCTTTAAAAAATATTCTTCTCTTTCATGTTTTACTTTCTTGAATTTATTTTCTGTCTAGTTAAATTGAATTATTTAGAATGCAAGAAAACAGGAAAGAATGAAAACATATTTGATAAATAGCTTTCTCATCCAATTTTAAAGTTAAGTGTTTCATTTGAAGCAGAACTCTTCCTGTAAAACGCCTTTCATGCCTTCAGAAAGCATGCAAAAGAAAACAGCTTTTGAGAATATAGAATTTTTGAAATTTATGAAAGATGTAGAATCATTACAATGAAGAGGGGAAACGTGGCTTTTTTTGCCTCGAAAATAACAATCAACGCGAAGTTTCAACAATCAGAACTTTCCCAAAAAAAGATTTAGATAATATTCTAGAAGTCTGGGTCAATCAACAATTGCGTGGATCCGAACGGAAACTAACGAAAGATGGCTCGTTGCATCCTTTCTACACCAAAGATGATTGAGAAAAACAAAAGCAAATTTTTTATCTATGAAACCAACTTCAAATGACTCGTTTGTTTTTCATTATATAACCACATTATGGTTACCGGAAGGAAACTATAACAATGTCGCTTCATAGATGTTTATAAAAAATTGCCAAGTTGCTCTAGTTTCATGAAAACAGAACCATTATTTCAATCGCTTTATGTTAAACTTTCATATGTGCGACTTCGAGATCTTTATGACATTATATGTTGTCTGCAAAAATTCTTATTGCACAAGACTTTATTTCAAATTCTTTATATTAAACTTTCATATGTGAGAATCCGAATTCTTCATGATATTGCCTGTTGTCAGCAAAAATACTTTACATTTCATCTATAACTATTTATTGTTATACAACTGGTTTACGGCCTTATTCACCATCCATGGTTAAATCCTGATCAGCGGTTAAAAGGGAATTTACACGAACAAGCGAATGCTGACCGAAATGATCGGCTGGATGTATCCCCTAACTGGCGAGTTGGCGAGAAACTCGTTTGGCTCGAAGGCTGAGGGTAATTTTAAAAATCGCCAACAACAGAGAAATTGAGATACCATGCCAATATAGCAACCCAATAAAGTATACATTTGGCAATGCATTTCGGTCACCTTTCGCATTAATATAGCAGAACAACCGCTGATCATGGGTTAACCATGGATGGTGAATAAGGTCATTAGAGTCTAGTATCGATATACAACTGGTTAGAATAACTATCAATCTGTTGTCTAAATAAACCTAAAAAGTAATTAAATATACAAATGTGCTAAATCAAAAATTCCTAATTTTTTAAAAATCTATATATATAATTCTCTTACGTGGCGACAAAAAAAGAGTCGAATTTCTTAATCGCCGTTTGGCAACAGCTCGCAAGTTTGATTTGTTTACAACCGCGGAAAGTCCGAAGTCGCTTCGTGTGATCACGTTTATTGAAAACTATTTTTAGTAGTTGGAAATTTGTAAAAATAATGAATTTAAGTCGTGCTGTTGGATATATTATCCGAAATGAACAAAGGCGTACTGAACGGAGCCAGGAAACAGTTCAGGAATCCACTGTAAGGCGAAGTATTCGAAACGAAGCCGATAATCGCCGTCGCCCAAAACGTGTGTGTATTCGAAACGATGTTGAGGAGCATAATTGTGGAACTATGTCCGAACAGTGCGGTTTTTGTGGGGCTGTTTATTGGAAGGAAGAAAAAAATACTGCCCATAAAAATACAAAATGTTGCCATGATGTAAAGGTTCAGCTACCGGCATTTCCTCTAACTGAAAATTCACCTGATGCTAAAAATTATCGACAGCGAATTCGGGAATGCAATTCTGCCTTAGCATTCGCTTCGATGGGAGCACAAATTAAACCACCACGTGGAACTGGGCCATACTGTTACCGTTTACATGGTCAAGTGTACCACAGAGTATCCCCCCCCCTGTATGCAAGTGACCAACATAAAGAAAGTTACGGACAGCTTTATATATTTGACTCCAGTGAGGCAACAGAGAAACGCTTGAGTAACAATCAAAATTGCTTGCAACATGTATTTGAAAAACTTGATTTTATGTTAAGGGAAATCAATCCCTTTGCTCAGTCTTACCTTCAAATGCACCGATTGGTACAAGAGCACCCAACTACATCAGTGAAAATGGTATTTTTGGAAGATAAAAATTTGGATATGCGGCGCTATAATGCTCCTACTTTATGCACTGAAGTAACAGCTATATTTGTAGGTGATAATGGAGAGTCCCCAGCCAACCGAGACATTTGTGTGTACCCAGTTGGGGATACATGCCAAAGCATTTCACCTTTAAATCAATGCTGTGATCCAATGACCTATCCTTTGCTATTTCCAACGGGCGAGTGTAGTTGGAACACTGGAATGGAACATGTAGAAGAAAGGAGAACAGCAAAGCGCACCCGTGTCACTCAACTACAATATTATGCATACAGACTTTCCCAGCGAAATGGTTTCAGTATTTTGCACAATAGTGGTAAGCTTTTTCAGCAATATATTGTTGATGCATATATTAAAACCGAAAGCTCACGTTTACATTTTTTGCGACAAAATCAAAAAGATTTGCGAATTGAACTTTATCGGGGGCTTTTAGATGCTTTAGAGTGTCGAGCACATAATGAAAATATATGCACTGGAAAACTTATAATACTGCCATCTTCTTTCCAAGGGAGCCCACGTCATATGCAACAGAATTACCAAGATGCAATGGCTATGGTACGCAAGTTTGGTAAGCCAAATCTCTTTCTGACGTTTACTTGCAACCCATCTTGGTCTGAAATTTTAAATAGCATGGAGGGAGTACAACTTCCTGAAGACCGACCTGATATTATTGTACGTGTATTTAATAAGAAATAAAAAGAACTTTTAGAAGATATTTGCAAGCATGGAATATTTGGAACTGTTTTGGCCTATATTTATGTTATTGAGTTCCAAAAGCGAGGTTTGCCTCATGCCCACATTCTTCTTACATTAGATTCAGAAAGCAAAATTCGCACTAAAGATGACATTGACAAGTTTGTGAGTACAGAACTTCCAGATCCTTGCCCTGATCTTAGACTCTTCCAAATTGTGACAAAGTGCATGGTACATGGCCTATGTGGAACTATAAATATAAATTCTCCATGCATGAGAGATGGACAGTGCTGCAAAAGTTTTCCGAAACAATTCAAGGATGATACAGAGGAAAATGTTAATGGATACCCTATTTATTGCAGAAGAGCCACTGAACCTGTCCAAGTAGGGAAATATTCCATCGATAACAGATGGGTTGTCCCATATAATCCTTGGTTGCTTAAAAAAATTAATGCACATATTAATGTTGAAGTTTGTGCCTCAGTTAAAAGTGTCAAATACTTATATAAATACGTATACAAAGGACATGATGCAACCTCGGTCAAAATACAAAAAGAAGGTGCTCTGGATCATGATGAAATTTTAAGTTTTGTTGAAGGTAGGTATGTTAGTGCACCTAAGCCATGTGGCGTTTAAATGAATTTAATTTGTCGCATAAATCCCACACTGTAGTGCGCTTAGCTGTGCATTTACCACAGCAACAGCCGATTGTGTACCAAGACGGTCAAGAAGCCCAAGCAATTGAACGAGCTGCTTTAAGAAAAACAACACTAACATCATGGTTTGAACTAAACAAAAATTATCCTTCAGCTCACAACATTTCTTACTCAGATATTCCACAATATTATGTGTTTGATAAGAGTACCACAAATTGGAAGAAGCAACAACGTGGTGGACAAAATGTTATTGGGAGACTGCCAGTAGTTAGGATACTGAGATACTCATTCCCCAAATCCCTTTGATTCCATCTCAGACTAACATGCCTTTCAAATTTAAACGTATGCAATTTCCCATTCGTTTAGCCTTTTCCATGACAATTAATAAGTCACAAGGCCAAAGTTTTGAAAAGATATGTTTGGTGCTCAATGAGTCGATTTTTAGTCATGGACAACTCTATGTTGGTTTATCAAGAGCACGATCTTTTGAATCTGTTTCTGTGGTAGCTCCAAAATGTGAAATATTTAACTGTGTTTATGAGGAAGTTTTCTGTGATTGATTGTCAAGTGTATTTTTTTGCATTACATTTTTAATTTGTTTCAATGTTGTATATTATTTTATATCTGAGTGGATTGAATATACCTGCTTTGATACAATTTTTTTTGTAGAGCACAATCTTCAATGTTGTATATTATTTTATATATGAATGTATTGAATATGTATATACCTGCTTTCGTACAATTTATGTTTTCGTAGAGCACGATCTTCTGAATCTGTTTCTGTGGTAGCTCCAAAATGTGAAATATTTAACTGTGTTTAGTGGGAAGTTTTGTGTGGTTGATTGTCAAGTGTATTTTTTTTTGCTTTACATTTTTAATTTGTTTCAATGTTGTATATTATTTTATATATAGGAATTTATTGAATATGTATATACCTGCTTTCGTACAGCACAATCTTTTGAATCTGTTTCTGTGATAGCTCCAAAATGTGAAATATTTAATTGTGTTTATGGGGGAGGTTCCTGATGCTTTCACTATATAAAAAACGGCCCTTTTCAGGGCCAAAAAATTTTATTCCTTCTTTATTAAGGTGAAAGCATTAAAAGGAAATCAGCTTTACTTTGTAAGTTTTATTTGAAAAAAAAATATCTTTTTTGAGGCTAAAAAATTTTATTCTGTGCTGATTTAAGTTAAAGCATCAGAAGCAAAATAAAGCTGATTCATATATATATATGAAGATTTTAGAATAACTTCTAGGACACACAGTGTCTTCATTATAGCGAGCGAAACGAGCAGGGTTTGCGTAGCAAACCTGGGAGGATTGCAACGCAATCGTTCTGGGGGTTGGCGAGCTTTAGCGAGTAGGGGGCAGAGCCCCCTAGTATCATCAAACTTTTGCAACATTAAGTTTAAAACCGTTTTCTTTATGTTTGTTGCAAAGTAACTAAGAATTTCAGTTTAAATAGACTCAATCCACGTGACGTCACAATCACATGATAAACATAACTACGGATGTCAATTAACATATAAACGCACATATTTTTATGCTGTACTGTTACATTGCATCCTTTTTCTTCATACATAAGTACTTGTTCCAAAAGTTATTAATCTTTACGTAGCAATTCAACCTAGAAAGTAAAATATTTAATAGGCTCCCGAATTGCATGCAAGTAGTAAAAGAAAGTAGAATTTTATTTAATTTCGCTACATATTTAAACATTTACCCCTATTTAACATGAAACTCGAGTAGTGTCAGAATTTTATGATATGAATAAATCGATCTAGTTAAATCGATGTTTCATGAATACTTATTTTACCTGATTTATCTATTTAATTTACTTTTAAATGATATCATCATACAGAAAGTTAGGCCATCACATACCAAATTAAGTCTGATTCGTAGTCATCTATTTTACAGAATTTATCTGTAAGTAAGGTTTTAAACGTCGAGATTCATCAATATCTTGAGATCATTTTTTTTTTCAATTACAATACTTTCTGTTCCTGTATTTCGAATACGAGTAGGTAAAATATGAACCAAACCCTCTTTCCAATTTGACTACTTTCCAATTATCACTAACATTTCTTCCAATTTTCTTTATTAACCCTGTTTTTAAGGGGATAAAACATTTGTCCATTAGCCTCCCAAAAATTAAATTTAATGAACGAGTTATTCAGCTAGCTAGTTATAGCTTGTGGGATATATAAAACTAAAACTCGAAAAAATAAATTTCCGCCACCCGATTGTTGAATGGTATACACGCCGTTAATAATCTCATAGCTAATGTCTAATGCTCTGCCATTAATTGTGTCTTATTCTATTACATCCAGTACCCATAAATTTATCACAAACATATCAGGCATTTGCTTCACACATACCAATAAACCACATAATCATTTTTGATCACAATGATCCCAGAAAAGTATCTCTACAGGGAGTACTCAACAATCCCGAATTGCGCGCGAAATAAATTATCATTATAAACGGGATTAATTGTTGCTACCATTAAACAGACACGTGCTACCTCTGCAAAGAACAGAAAAAGGCGTTTCCATTAATTGTGTCTTATTCTATTACAGCCAGTGCCCATAAGTTTATCACAAACATCTTAGGCATTTGCTTCACACATACCAATAAACCACACAATCATTTTTGATCACAATAATCCCAGAAAAGTATCTCTACAGGGAGTACGCAACAATCGCGAAATACACGCGAAATAAATTATCATTATACACGGAATTAATTGTCGATACCATTAAACAGACACGTGCAACCTCTGCAAAGAATAGAAAAAAGGACCAAGGGGTGAAAAATGTGTTCTTCGCTACATTCCAAGCATGCCCCAAAAGAAGAAAATCCCAAGAACGTGCCGCCTGGCCAGTGTTGATGACGTTGACTTCCTCACAATTCATTGGTCAACAACACTGTAAGTGCGGGAGCATTATCATGGAAGAAATATCTTCATGTCAAAATGTATCCCTTGGGTCATTGATACTCAATTCAGGGACAATGTTATATGAAAGCTATATATTGCACTTATTTTCGGTCTTACCAATAATCGCATTTGCCTCAAGAAAAAATTGCTGGCTAGAGGTTAGCTTATGTATTCTAATCTCTTTACCTCATTATCAGCATTGCACATCTATTGTATATTGTATTATTGACTGTCTCCTCATCTGAGCTTGATTAATACCTCTTATCTGGTATTCTGGACTCATAAGAGTTGCAACTGATCTATAAGTGGATAATTAATCGGATTTTGTGCCAATGAATCATTCAGTAACCTGGATAAAGATAATGATGAAAAAATTGAGAGCATTTTTAACTGTAATAATCTCTTAATGAGATTTGCGTGGTACAGCACCTTTTTATTTCTTAAATCAAACTTTCTCTTTCTGGCCATCGAAGGATTGTTATTTTGTTATTTCTTATTTTGCCCTGGAAAGAAATAATTATTAATCGTCAAATTTTTACGTGAATCTTTCAGAAGAACTCAGCTGGATAAAAATAATCATATATTGCTCATAGTCAGTGCAACTGTTGCAAAGGCAATAATTCATTAGCAAATAGAACCTCATAGTCATATTGTCTTACCACCCAAAGTTAGTCAACCTTTGATAAATTAATCAAAAGCAGCCATCAGTGATAATTGTTGTCTGTATATAGCCTTAATTCAGAGATGTTTACTTTATCAAAACCGGAAATTTAATGTTTCAGAAAGTTATCACACACACAAGTCACAATCTTTCTCAAGTTTTGAGCTAGAACAAATACATTCAGGATTAATATTAAAAACCAAGATTGTTTAAAAACACCATTTCAGGCGCTGATGTTAATACTATGAATGAATTGGAATTTTAATCACTTTCATAGTATTGTTTAACTTTTAATAAATATATTTAGGAGTTTTATTTCTGATGACATTCATTGTGGTTTAATTTTCGTACCGCATTGTTTTCAGCGCAGCACGCTTTTACGATTTTTGCTTTTACCTCCAAATCTACTTTTAATACATAAATAAAAGTGTGTTCTTTTACTTATTTTTATTATTTCCTACTTTTTTATTATTTTCTACATTAATATGTTTCATAATTGATTTCTATAATTATCAAGAAATCCTGCAATCATTTTTTTTCTCATGTTCACTACCAGATGTCGCCTGTCATATGAAATCAAAATTTAATTAAAATTAACGGAATGACCGATAATTAAATTCTTAAAATATGAAAATATAGCTTTATCATCGGAAACACGCAACTATACAAAGTTCAGAATTCTAGCTAATCAGGAAGTGAGGAAAAAGTAAATTACCAAACTCCATCTTTACGAATATGAGCTTTTTAAATATTCACCCTTTGCACTCTGAAAAGTAATTAGGTGCATAATTATTGTGTAGAGAACTAAAAAATATGACCAAATTAATTGATTATTTTTCGAAAAATTAATCTGCGACTTGTTACAACTATGGATGTATTTTTTTAACTATCGAAGTCAAGAAACGTCAATGATGCAAATCTAGAGTGGTGCCTAAAATGCGACATACGAGTTCAAAGGGTTAAATAAGTCAAGCTAAATAAAAGCCCTTAAAAAGGTAATATGATTGAATGTGACACATTCTTGAACGTTAATAGTCTAGATGCTATACAGAGTATAAAACTTTAATTATTCTCATTAAAGAAAAATACATGGGAAGTTTTTTGTCAGAAGACTCCTTTAAATACTTGGTCTGTAATGGTATTATCGATATTTTAATTGCTACACAGCCTACCCGAAATTCCCAGTATTCCATGAACCAGTGTCTTCCCACTATCAATTTCTCATTTCCAATACCTGTTAATATATATATATATATATATATATATATAACTTATTATATATGATCATACAGAAACAAAGTATACAAGACATATCAAGAAGCAAATCCTATACTAAGAAGTCATTATTTGAACAATACAACCAAATTTAAAACAAATCTAAAGAATTGAAAATACTATAGATACCATGAACATAAAATTAAGTTTAAGCATTTATATGTCAACATGGAAAAATAATCTGTTGTTATAATAGTATTGAAAAAGGCAATCCAAGTATATGGAGTTTTCAACAATTAATATAGCAGCTTGGCTGTGGACAAGCTTTAGCCAGGTTAAATTAATTTTGCTGTACAAACCATCCCTGTTACTAAAATTGTTGAAAAAACAAACAGGGTAATTTACGCTAAAATGAAAGAATTTAGAAAGAAAAATCATAAACTAACCCTAACAATAAAACATATCTATATAGAAAGGACTAAAATTCAAGATAAAAATATCTAATACAGCAATATATTGCACTTTTATATTGCACTGAAAACAATAAATATATCATTCAATAAAATATCCATATTATTCACTAAACATTAAATATTCAGTGCCTCTACTTATCCTTACCAGAATTCAACATTTTTAATATCTACCGCCACTTAGCTTGACATCACAGATTGCGAAAACTAGACTTCCAACTACGAAACAGCATAATTGACCAAATAATATAATTAATTTTTGATATTAAAGAATTAGTAAGATACCTATATTAAAAATCTCAAAACATTTAAAAAATGTAATACAATTATTTATCTAGATATTATATATGAAAATTCGTAAAAATGTCTATTAAGAAGGAAAATTTCAAATTAAAAATCCTGGCGCCATCTATGTAAAGAATATGACACCAAGAAATCAATATACAAATTTGAATAAAATTACACATTGCAAGTAAAATATGAAAAAACATAAACCTACCCACAAAGAATTAAAAATATTCCATTATATACCAATATGAATGTTTTATTCTAAATGACCCAAATATTTCTTATCTATATAAACTCTTAAAAAAATTTTGGCATTCCATAATCTATTGCAAAACAATAAAAAAAATTTTATGTTCTTAATTCTATTATCATTGTCTGTTACTAAATTATTATTTCTAATTATATAATTTTTCACTAAATTCTTGAAGACAGAAATGCTAAGATAACTATCCCAAGAAGGAAATTTATTAATTTGAAAATAAAATGCATTATATATATTTATATATATTAACAAAAGGAAACATCAAAACCACGTCATAAAAGAAAAACCAAAACAACCAAACGGAATATAACGCTAACGTCCGGGACGCGTCATCAGCAAGGGAAATCATGAACGAGCGTATACATATTATCGGTGTTTTCTATATATATATATACGAAGGGCACCAGCCTACCTGGTCTACAGCCACCATATTGTTACAAAAAACACCATTTCACTTAAGATGGTGTATATGGTGAGATGGAAGATCTCGTTCCCCCAGTTCAACATTCAACTTCGCCTCCTCGTCAGCCCATCATCCCCTTTTGAATTCAGAACTGCTTTAGACGTTCTTTCAGGACTTTCTGCCAAGATCCACCTTGTTTCTCCTTCTTCAAACAGAGTTCCATTAACTAGCTCTTCCTCAAAATCAAACTTTTTAAAACTCTGTGCTGCCCATTTCTCTGTTTTTTTAATATTTTATTTTTTATCATTATTTGAATTTTTTCATCTTGTTCCTTTCATTTTTTGTTTTTTGAATGGATTGTTTTACTCATCTTACAGTTTTTCCATTGCATGTAGTTTTTTATCATTGTCCAGTTTTTTCATGTGCAGTTGTGTAATTTGTGTTTTTTTCAAAGTTTTATTTATCATCACGCTCTGCGTTACCAAAAATATTATAATTTAATGCTCAATAGCAATCCTTCCTAATTGAATAGCTCTTGTTAACATTGTAAACTTGTTGCGTTTTATAATTAGGCAGATGTGTAAGGATTTTGGCAAGGTCTAAGAGAGCACCCTTTCGGGTGCTGTGATTTTTCTTCCACTTCATGTCCGTGACACTGCTTAAATAACCTTAAGGTTATAGTTGCAGGGGGCATGGAGCGGTATTATGTTATTCAGACCATATCATCGCCGTTCAGGCAGAAGTAACTAAGTGCCCCAAAACCTCCCGACGAATTGTGGAAATTAGAATTTGCAATTAATTATTTCGCGATATAAACATATTTTCTTATCATCAGTAAATCAACCGGAGGAATTAGAAATGTGTAAAATAATATTTACTATTTATCATACTGACTCAAAATTAATTTTAAACTGACCTCATCTCGAAAATATAGTTTTGCAGTTAGTGACTTTTGGCTGAACGACGATGATACACACTGTTTATTTATAACCATAGTTATAAATAAATAGTGTCTATATTATGGTTATATATAAATAGTGTAGACCATATACACTATTTATATAAGCTATTTATCTAAAAGCTCAATCTATATAGCTAGGCATGTTAAAAAATTTTCAAAAGCTAAAAGTACGCAATACTGTATTTGTTTCTAAATTAAACAATGCGATAAAAATATAAATTCAATTTTTATCACAAAATGCATTACGCCGATAAAAATAAACGTTTAAAACATACATCGAGTATATTGATTTATATTTTTTTCAAAACTAGTACATTCGAAGCAAAAGTATACAGATGAAATTTATACGAAAAATTTCAATGAATGCGTGTCAGTAACGCTTAAAATAATTTAAACATGCTGAAAACAAACACAAAACGAATTTGTTAAAATAAATTTGAACATCAACTTCACATAAGAAGCCATGTTATTGGTTTCATAAAAGCATCCATTATTTTGCTTAAAAATGATATAATCTGATTCAGTAGATATTTAAATGCGCCGGAAAGTTTGAGTTTTTGTAGCAGCGCTATGAAAATATCGTTATTTTCAAAACTTTAAGCCTTTTTAAGTATCTTATAAATTAAATTAATTATTTATTCTGATTCGTATTAATCTCATTATTGTGCAAAACACCAGCCAACTTTTATCACAAATTTTAAAAGTTATGATGAGGTGATAAAGGTTTCAATTCATGTGGCATCAATTCAAAAGACTTTTTTCATAATTATATAGAGAAATATCTTGGAATATACTGAATTCATATGAGAAGCGTGTTTAAAATGAATTGCTATGTAAGAGATTTCTAAAATATTTGATGTTTTCCCCATTTTGAGTACTAAATCCTCCTGCCGTTGCAGGGGATGTAGTATATGTCTCCCGCCGAAGCAAGGCAAATTACAAGTGAGATTCGTACACTATGAGTAATTATCATGATGTAGAGTCGAAGGTTAATGGGAAATAAGGTGTTGCCCTAAATGCCAACAGTTGTGAATACAACAGTTGATCTGTCTCTCTTGAAGCAACATACTTTATAAAGTGTGTGTTACATGAAGTCTAGAGAATAAAATATTTGGAGTAAAACTAATACAAAGGCGAGTAAAAGCAATTTGCGAGGACTCTGAAATTATCATATAATAGTATGCGTTATAGTATAATAGTATGTGTTACAATAATTGATTGATTTTAAATAGCGATAAAACTAACTTCTTCAAACCTTTGAAAGGAAATGATATCTATTATTACCAATAACAACTCAAATGGGCAATATATACAAAGCTACAAGAAACAGAATCAGTCTTGTTGGCATTCTGTTGCTCCACAACAACGCTCACAGTCATGCGGCGCTGCGCACACAACAACTGCTTCAATAGTTCCGGGGAGCTGGGAGATGTTTGACAATCCCGTCTATAGTCCCGATCTTGCTCCCAGCGACTACCATCTGTTCCAGCACCTGAAAATGTTCCTGATCCGGCAACATTTCCTCAATGACGACGACATGTAGACGACAGCCACACGCTAGTTCCGCTGATCGTTCTGATTTTAATTTATGAGGACTATTGGTGAGAAACTGCTTTCTGGGTTATTCTTGTAGTTTAAGATAATAATCCCATTGATTTAAATGGTCAAATTTACGCTTGTTGTGCATATCCAATCTAGGCAAACTTTAGACAACAACAAAAAAATCCTGCAACATTAATTTTTAAACTATTTTCATGAAATTATTATACTAAATAGTAGTTAAGGAAATTTTCAATCTGATGATATAATAATATATTTTCCTACTTATTTTGAAACAACGTAAGGGTTTTTGTTAAAATAATCTATTGCTGATCCCTAAATCTAAACAGTTCCCTTTCTATCTGTAATCACATAGAGCTTTTTCCTAAAAATGATATCATTAATCGTATTCACATGGTTACAACATTTTTCCCATTTTATGGCAAAATATTTAATAGAATTGAAGTTATTATACCGGTGCAAATTCGCCGCCTCTCTCCTATAATAAGAAGATACTTAGTTTCTAATAATTATTGGATACAGACATTAATTAAAGAAAATTATTTCACTTGAAATTCCATACGACTCGCAAGGGTAAAGAAAAATTAATCAAATGAGTAATTGGGATCAAACTAAAACATGTTGTTTCT
This sequence comes from Araneus ventricosus, assembly GCA_013235015.1. NCBI lineage: Eukaryota > Metazoa > Arthropoda > Arachnida > Araneae > Araneidae > Araneus > Araneus ventricosus. The sequence goes on along the minus strand of BGPR01000007.1, from coordinate 3,084,654 downwards.
TTCGATTTTTGTTATGATATATAGTTTACATACTGCTTATTAGTATATAATATTTATAACTCATGTAACCTTTAAATAATTGCTATCTAATCAAGGCAGCATCTGGGTTCTTTATGATGAGCACTACATCATTGTTTTCCTTCGTAATCAAAGGAATTTGTAAATGAATTTTGCAATTAAACTAAAAAAAACTTATTTCTTTCAAATGTTTTTATTTAATATTTAAATTAGTGTACATATATTGCTTTTTCGTATATAATATTAATATTTCTTGAAACTTATATATAAACGTAATCAACAGCATTAAAATTCTTTATGATAAACATAGCATCATTATTTTGCTTCATCATTATTTTACGTCATCATGCAAAGTATCGTCATTAAGAAGTGATTTAAAATTTAAAAAG
>BGPR01000007.1:3065669-3084237 GCA_013235015.1 Araneus ventricosus | reverse complement strand
CATCATTATTTTGCTTCATCATTATTTTACGTCATCATGCAAAGTATCGTCATTAAGAAGTGATTTAAAATTTAAAAAGGTTAAATGCTATAAAGAGGGTATTTAATTTTTCGGGATTGTTGAACGAGGACAGAGTTGATGTAGGCAATAAAATAAATAAATTATTCATGGCAAAGCTTTCCGGCCGGCAAGCTCTCCAAAGCTATTTCTCTCCCCACTGCTTAGAGATCCCTCGAAGGTAAAGAAATTATTGGTGGAAATGGATGGGCGATTAAGAGAGTTCGGATACTTCCGCCACCCTTCGGAGAAAGACATTGATTTTAAAGTGGTCCCGGCGGTTTCCGAAGTATCGAATGAAAGAAGGATTTAATTTGAATTTCAAAAGTGCGTATTTTCTTTGTCGCTTAGTGAAAGGCAGTGGATGCTTCTGTTTTAACTACTTTATAACAGTGCTGCACTGTTGCATTATTCATAGAATCTTCACATCAATTCGAATAAGGGAAGAAATGAGGTAATATAGAAGAAGACGGAAAGGAAAAAGAAGGCAAAAAATAAAGAAAGCTGGGTTCTGTTTCTTTGGAAATTCCAGATGTTACAGCGTCTATGATCCATTGAACGTACTGACTTCGAGATTTTTTTATATATATATTTTCAAGCATTTCTTAAAGATAATTTTTTGCGTTCTCTCTCTCATCTTTATTCCTTCTCGTTCACAAGTAAAAACTCGTTTAAAAAGCGATAAAATTGCCTCTGAGCAAGCTATGTTGTCGTTTGAGATTAGAAAGAAGGATAGAGAGTGACTTTTACAAAATTTCCTTGGGGATTTCTTTTTAATCTAATGCGTTCCGTGTTTTTTCTACTTCCATTAACTAAACCTATATAGATTTTTATAAAAGATTTTTATTTTTCGATCATTATAAAGAAATGCGAAGCTTATGCGGATTTTTTTTACTTACGTTTTTAAACAAAAGTAATTAAACACGTCGAGGAAGTAAAAAACTGCTGCGGCGTAAATGTACCGGTTAATGGTAGTGTACGAGTAATTGTTGGTTTTATTTTTAAAATATACAAATTACCCTATTACCTAAAAAGCTTATTTTTCCTAAGTCTCAAGGTTAATCGTGATAATAAAAGACTAATTTGTATTATAGTAAATTTTCGAAACTAATTATGCTACGGGAATGCAAGAGAAGATTTAGCATTTTTTTAATGATCATAATAAGAAAATTTATGAGGTAATTGGATGAAAATGTGAAAATATATGATTCTTTCATAATTAATTTCTATGAAGTTTTTGTATAAAACTTATTAATACATCTTCTTTCGGTTACGCATATGCTATCTCATATTAATGCTATCTCATGTATGCTATCTCATGTTAATAAAATCTTCTGATAGGATACTAAAGTACTATTTGTTTTGATAAATAATTATCTTAAATTTGAATTAAAAATTTAATATAACTTACACATGCACATATTCATACTTTTACTCTTTAAAAAATAAGCATTTGAAAATTAATAAGATTAATTTAATAATTAATCACTGGACAAATGCTAGCTATCTATCTCTACATTATTGTTTAATATGTTCTAATTTAAGAAATAGTATAGTAAATTATGTTTAATAGCAAAAACATTTGTTTGAAATATAAAGAGTTACTTCCTTTGTAATATTGCTTACAATATATTAAACTTTGAATTTGTAAACTTGATTTCAATATATGGTAAAATCGCTTATATTTTTCGTTTAGATCATTTTAGACTAGTAAGGGCCCAAATAGATTATGAGCTTATGAATTAGCTTATAAATATCATTAATACTCACAATATATGTTTTTACTTTATAGAATTTGAATTTCTTGGTTAAATTTAGTATGGTACTTTTCAAAAAAATCAATTAGTTACATAATGTCCACTAAGCTTATCATATGTCTTTCTTGGAGTGATAAAAGAATGGCTCGTAAAATTTTGTTTGTCTTATTGAGTTTTTCATACCTATTTTTTACAGAATATGAACTTCTCAGTCAATTATATTAATAAAAAAGAAATAATAAGTTGCTTAATATCTATTCAACGAATAATAAGTCTTTCTTGCAAACGTAGAAAAGAGAAGAGTAAAATTTCTTTTATCATACTGAATGCAAAATACCTTAACTATACAAGCAATCGTTTTTTTTTTTATATTTTCTGTAATAACAAATTGATTTTTATAATAATTTTAGTAAAGAATTTCACAAATTATTGAAGAGCACCAATGATTACAAAACAAGACATCAGTATAAAAAAAGTTTCTATGAAATTTCATACACAGTAAATAATTCCAGTTATCTTAAAGGCAAATGAGGTACGGCATCATAGTTAATTTTTAAAAAATTATTTTTATTCAAAAGAGCGAACAATTTCCTACTTTTTAGTGGCAAAACAAAGATATCTCAAAAGGAAACTATCTCATAAAACACAATTTTTTTAAATTTCTAAACTATTAAACTAACTTTTAAAATATTTTAGAAAAAATGGAAAAAATGCTTACAAATTATTGAAGAGAAGCAATAATTACAAACCAAGATGTTAGTTAAAAAATAGTTAGTGTAAAATTTCATACATATAAAAAATCCAGTTAGCTTAAATGCAAATGAGGGACGGCATCATAGTTCATGTTTCAAACAATTTTTATTTCTATTCAAAAGAGTGAAAAATTTTGTACTTTATAGTAGCAAAACAAAGATTTCTCAGAAGGAAACTATGTCATAAAACATCATTTTTTTGTGGTTTCTAAAATAAAAAATTGATTTTTAAAATACTTTTAGAAAAGACTTTTATAAATTATTCAAGGGTACCAATGATTACAAAAGAAGATATTAGTTAAAAAATAGTCAGTGTGAAATTTCATACATACAGTATGAAATTTCATATAAAAAATCCAGTTAGCTTAAAGGCAGATGAGGTACATCATTAGAGTTTATGTTTAAAAAAAGATGTATTTTTATTCAAACAAAGGAAAAATTTTATACTTTTTAGAAGCAAAACAAAGATATCTGAAAAGAAACTAAAATGTGATAAACTATATCATAAACGTTAATAGTAAGAAAATTTAATCAAGCCACTACGCCAGTAAAAATAAACAAAAGAGATTGGACCCCCAGGGAGTTATCAGAAAAATACGTTCAAAACTGTCTAGAAGATCTTAAAACAAACAAAAGAAAAGTTTGTGATAAACTTTGATTCATCCTGTTTGACTTCAATCCTTTTATGTTAGAAGTTTCAAAATATTTTGGAGTTCTCAAATTAGTTGCCCGAATTTCAAACAGCTGCAAACTTAAACTGTTTGATGTTGTTTGTTAAATTAAAACTTTTTCGCTTTGAGGATGGAATGTCTGGAAGAAATTATTGATCTCACCAGGAAACAATGCTTACAAATGTCGGTTTAAAGTATGGAGCCTTAACCGTCTGGTTGCATATCCCACGATTTACTATGGCTGGGAGTGAGTTTATTTTCTGCGAGTTTATTATCTCTTACTCTTTATAAGTTAAATTACTATATATAATAAAAATAATATAAATAGCATATAATAAATAACATAACAGCATATAAATATCACTTCGCTTCGGTAAAAAGTATTTGTATCTGTTTGCAAACGTTGCATCTAAATGGAGATTTTTAAAAATTCTGCAATTCGAGGGTTTAACAATGGATCTCGACTCTAAGAGGGGGGTCGATTATCTGAACGCTTGGGTCATAAAAGCCTTTGCACCATATGTTTTTCTCAGAATCATCAACACTCCCACGCACCTCTTTTTTTTCTTTCGATCGAATAACTTTCAGCAATGATGAATGAACTTTTCAAATCATTGACTGATTGATTTTTTTAAATTAGCGTCCCGTTTCTGACTTTTTCAAACGAATAAACCAAACTTTTTGAAATACAATTAAATGTTTGAAACCTAAAGATTATTTTTGCTTAAGAAGTCATAAGAAAATATATAAATGAATGTGAATTTTCTAGTTTGGCGCTAAACATAAGGAATACGAAAATCCAATTAGGAAGCTTCGATGGTTAATATTAAACACAAAAATAATTTGAGAAACCATCTTGATTAGATTTCATATCATTAAAATTTTCCAAATATTTTGATACGTAACTGAATCCTTGAATTTTGAAATATTTTCTACTCATGAAAGTATCAGAAAATGTACAACTTAATATGAATCTTCTGCTTCTGTACTGAATATAAAGAACGCAAAAGAACCCCTTTTCATCCGCTACGATAGCTGTTATTATAAGCAGAAATAATTTAGAAAATTATTTTTGCTTATAAAAACACCTAAGATTAATTTTATTTCAATAATTTCATTTCATTAAAACTTTCCAAGTAAATTTATTTTATTGAAGAGACTCATTTATCTTACATATTATTAATATTTCAATGGCCTATTTTGCTTTCTTGCTTACATGTATACTTTAGTAGACTATATGTATATTAAAACATTTTCCATGCATGGATGAGGATATTTCGTAAACTAATGTATTTAACTAAATGCTCTTCTGTTTATCAATAAATATTGTTTCAATTGCATATTTTGCTATCCTATTTGTTTGGCTACTTCGTGAGGTGGAAACTTTTTTCGTATTAGGAGTCGCTGAAAATCCTTGACACAGGAAAAGGGTCAGGAACTAAAAAGTTCAAACCACAGCTGGAATCATATGATTTTTCACAGAAATTATAAAATTCAATAGATTGAATGAAAACGTAGAATGATAACCGACATAAACTATTTCATAACACATTTTTTATTTTTTTATCATCTATACAGGCGAATCAGCTGGGTTTTTTGTTTGTTTTGTTTTTGTTTTTATTCGTATAAGAAAAGGACTCCATTATTAGAAGCTAAATAATATTTCGATCGTTAGACTGTAAAGAAAAGAACTCTTACATTCAAAATCGTTTTTCTTCAGTAAATTCAATCTATATTTAATCAATTTTTTTTTCCATCGTGCAGAATATTTTGTAAGGAATATACGGTTTCAAATTAAACGTTAAATTTTTGATAGATTTAAAATCTATTTGAAAATGTTTTCTTTTTCTTAACAATAACTACTTTTCCGCTCCGAACTCGGTTTTTCTTAATTAAAACATCATTTTCACAAACTGTTTTTCCAATAAAATGTTGAAAATTGACAATTAAAATGCCTATATAAAAATAAAAAATATTCAATTAACCAAATTTTTAATTTAAATTCACTCCGTTTCTTGCACTGGAGAAGTAGAAGTATTTTTATTAAATTGCTTATTTTATAAAATGTAAACATTGTATCCTCATTTGAAGTGTGTGTGTGTGTGTGTGTGTGTGTGTGTTATAATATCCTTATAAGTCTATTGGTCAATTTCAAACTCCCTCACTTTTCATCCACTTTTTCAAAACATTCTTCATTCAACAAGATTCTTAAAGTAAGTCGGAATACTGTTTCTTAGTTTGTTTTTAAGGAATTCAGGAGTTTCTACAGACTTATAGGTACTTCATTTCGTTAATCGATTAATCCGATTTCAATACGCGTTTTTATTCTTATTAGAATGTGTACCTTTTGTGAATCCCCATTAGTTTGTCTTGGATCAATAAACTATTACCATTTTAAATCAACAGCTTCGTTTAGTTATAGGCTTTCAGTCTGAATCTTCAAGTACGTTCTTTAAAACTTGTTAAAAAATAGTTTGCCGTCCTGTAAACTACTTCGAAGGGTCATTCTGCTTTTCATTTCGATATATTTCTAAAAGACTGATTTCCCTTTTGACTTGAGTATAGTTAGGCTAGATTTCTAGAAAAAATCGTGTCTGATCTTTCTAAAAGCTTGGAAACAAGATTAGGTTATAACTCTTATCGTTTAAATGCCAATGGTTTTCAGAATGCTCTGAAAGTTAGTTTAGTTTAGTTGGATTAGCTTCCAGTTTTGAAGTCAAGCAACTTTAGGACTGTTTGGGGGAGGACCTCGTAATTTTGAGCAACGGCTTGACGATAGAAATGGCATCTAAATCAGCACCCCCTCTCCAAACTTCAACACCACACCAAAGGGAGGGTGCGTGTCGCACGACAGTACACAAGTCCACATTACAAGTCGGAATTTCAGTGGATAAGGTTTCGAATCTTCTAATCGCCAGTGGTGAGGCCAAGACTACCAGCAGGACACTGCAGTCTCAAAGGTCTAAAATAAAAAATAAGAAAGGCGCAGTTCGGGTCCGCGCCGTAGATTTTTCGTGAAAATGTCGGGACAAAATCATAAAACAAGTGTTTCGTATTAATATGTAATTTAATTATCAATCTCTTTAATGCAATATTTACACAGAGTAGTATAATGGTTACAGAATAGATAAATCACAAGCTACCATAGACCCTTGCTACATGAGATAAACTTTAATTATTTATCTATTCTGTAACTATTATACTACTCTGTGTAAATATTGTATTAAAGAGATTGATAATTAAATTACATATTAATACACAATACTTGTTTTATGATTTTATCCCGATGTTTTCACGAAAAATCTACGGCTGGGACACGAACTGCGCATTTCTTATGTTTTATTTAGAGTAGCTTTCGATGGCGCCATCTGTTGACAGTATATAGAACTACATTTCGCGTATGCGCAGTAAAATATTATTTACTACAAATGCTCATATTTCCCGTAATATTCAAATTTTTGAATTCAAATTTTAATACAATGTTTCTTTTACGTTTGTCAAATATTCTGTAAGTTTCGTACAATTTGAAAGAAAATTCTGCATGTCATAATCAAAAAACATGAGGAGTTTGAAATTTTCAATTTAATACCGATTTTTGCTTATATTCTGATAAATATTTTTATTGTCTCACTTTGGGTCCTAGTAATACTAGGACCCAAAGTAATAATTTGGGGTACTTATAATTTGGGTCCTAGTTGGGTCTTTCTGAAGCTCTTTAAAATGACACCAGAATCATCATTCTATCTAAACGCGTTTCCACGCTACACTTATTTATAACCTTACATAAAACTAATTCATAATAATCACGCGCATGCGCCTACACTGGTACAATGACGTCACAGGAAAAAGAAAGTTCAATTCAAAGACAAAAGAAAGTTTCAACTCAAAATGCTCTATTTCTGAAAGAGACAGAAATAATAGTCATAGTCATGAATGAGGATTATCAATAATTGCTCGCCTATGAATCGATATCTAAACTTAAAAATTATGAACTGTAAAGGCAATCACTGATTTATTGATCAAATGACACTTTGCCTAGCATAGAGCAAATATGATTTTTCGGATAAAATCACAAAAATAAAGTTGTGGCAAAAAAAAATTTTATTTTTTCAAACTTTTCGATTTTTATTAAGCTGTACTTTTTGGCCTTTAATATATTTTATAATTCATCATTATAATTGCTATGAAATCTTGTAATTAGTTTTTTTTATTTACTACTAAATAGTACCTTTCATATGGATTCAAAATTTAATTAAAATTTTACGATTAATTGATAATTAAGTTCTGAAAATACTAAAATAGTCATCGATATCACACAACTGTACAGAATTTCAGACTTCTAGCACATCAGGAACTTGAGTGAAAATTTGATTACAAAATTTAATCTTTGCGAACATGAAGAGATAAACATTTTATTTAATATGAATCAAATTAAAGAAAAGCGTTTAATAACCTTTTAACTATCATATTTCTGCCTAAGCATAAAGATTTAAAATGTGTTTTGAAAATAGCCATTTAATCAGACTTAAGTTTACATATTATAACGGTATTTATTATAAATGGGTAATAATTGTCGCAACATACATTTTACCTAACTTTTCCCTGAAATATCTAATATTTCTGCCAATGCCAAAAAAATAATAAGTGACTTAAAAATAAACATTTAATTTTGACTTCAGTATCACATATTATAACGGTTATCAGTTATTTTTAATTAATTAACATTTGGCATAACATATTTTGTACCCAGTTTTTCTTTGAAACATGTACGGTCACAAAAAATTTATTCGGACACTTTAACGAAAAAAAATTGAAGTCGATTATTAATGTTATTTTTGGGAATAACTATAACATGGTGCAGTATCTTATAAAACGTACTATTAGACATAATTGCAGGGAAAAGGAGCTGAATAAATTAAATAATTACGCAACTTTTACACCTTACATTACCAATAAAGTGAAAACAAATGTCAAAAAAGTATTCGGACAGTGAGATAAATTGAAGTCTTTCGGCGATAAATCCAAAGAAATGAAATGCTTACTTGCTTTAAGGGACGGCAACCCTTTGATTAATCAGTCCTAACAATGAAAATCGGAAAGTGTTTTGTAACGTGATACATGGGTCGAAAGAAACCCGAAATTAGAATTTTAATGAAAAAACTCATTGTAGATCACTATAAAAGTGGAAAATCTATTCGAAAAATAAGTGATATTTTAAAAATAAGTAAATCAACAGCATTTAGTATAATTTTTAAATACAGGAAAACTGGCTGTGTAGAAAATAAAGCACGAACAGGACGGCCAGCAATTTTCACACCTCGTGAGCAGAGGTGGTTCGTTTAAAAAAATCATTATCAATCCGAAGATAAGTGCTGTTAAATTAACGCTTGAAGCTAAAAAACGTTTCGGGAAAATATCTCATCCTGAAACTTTAAGAAACATATTGAGGAATCAAGACTTTCATGCTCGAGTTGCTAGGAAAAAACCGTTTATTAGTAAAGTGAACCAGAAAGAGAGATTGAAATTTGCTAGAAGTTATTTTTAAAAAACAAAAGAGTTTTGGGAGTCAGTAATTTTTGTTGACGAAAGTAAATTTAATGTTTTTTTTCAAATGGAAAGCAAAAGGTATGGAGTAAGACCTAACACTGAACTTAAACTAAGAAATCTTCGTACTACAGTGAAACATGGCGGCGGCGGTCAACTTGTCTGGGGTTGCATGAGTAGCTTTGAAACAGGAAAACCTATAATTAATTGACAGCAAAGTCAACAAATATGGTTACTTAGACATTCTTAAAAGAAATATAAGACAAAGTGCTCAAAAAATGGGAATGTTTGCCAATTTTAAACTCTACTAAGACATCGATCCGAAGCATACGTCCCATATTTGCAGGCTATGGGCTCTCTATCATTGTCCTATCCATTGTCATTAAAACGCCAGCCCAAAGTCCCGACCTTAATCCTATAGAACATCTATGGGATAATATACAACAACGTTTGCATTAAAATTATATTACGAGCAAAAATATCCTGAAAGAAAAACTAATTGAAGCATGGAGAAATATTGATTCCAATATATGCAAGAAATTAGTCAAATCAATGCCAAGTAGCTTGAAAGAAGTAATGAAAAAAAGAGTTGGCCAACAAAATACTAAAATAGTGCTTTCAAGCCGTAAAAGTATTTTTTTAAAATTAATTTATAAGTGTCTGAATACTTTTTTGTACTGAAAATCTGCTGTAAAAGTATTATAGCGTTAATTATGCTTTAATTTTTAAGTTTAAGAAAACTGTTTCAGTAGTATATGTATTTTTACACCTTGTAGGATTTAAAGACGAGATTCGTTTTGCAATATATAGTTTTAATATTTTTTATTTGATGAATAAAGTGTTATTCATCTTGGTGTCCGAATACTATTTTGTGTGTCTGTATATCATTGCAGATGCGAAAAAAGGCCTATCAAATTCTAAAAAGTAGTCATTTAATTCACTGCTGGTACATATTACCCATTCTTGACAAGAGCGAAATTTGAAAATGAGCAGTAATTAGCGCTGATGACAAAACTCAGGGAAAGCTAAAAGATCATCAGTCACCATTTCACGCTATGTTGAATTAAATGTCAAATCGCATTTAACTCTTCTCAACCCAAGAAGTCAAACGCCAGACAAAACAACAATTAAGATTTTCGCTCGACGCCCTAGGAACGTCATAAGCCAAGAAAAGAAATGTTCATCTACTTAAAATTTTAGTTCCACAACGGAACTATTAGCCACTTAAGTCTTGCATTTCGTGTGAGTGAAGCATCAATTGGCTAATGTGTTTCTAACATTGGGTGGAGCTTCATTCCTTAAGTGAGTTTTGTATAACGAAAGCTTGGAAGTCAGAAATAGATGCCGGGAAGAAAAGGACGATTGTGAGAGAGAAAACGCCTAAAGCTCCTTAATTATTTACGATTATATCTTCCATGGAGATAACCAAGACACATATCGAATATTCAGTAATTGACTTCTGTCGGAAATTTCTTTATGGCCCTTGTAAGAACTGACTCTTAAAAAGACTGTGATTAAAGTTGCAAGAACGATGCTGGGAAAACAGAGCTAATTTAGCTGAAGCAAGAAGGTCGACAGTGCAATTAAAACCCGCCTGAAACTTTTTCAGAACTTCAAACTAAGCTGCTTAAAAAAATAGCATCTGGCACAAAGTGTAGGATGGTTAGAAATAGAGAATACCTATTCAGAGTATTGTAAAGAAAAGTCAAGTGTTCATGAAAACAAAAATTTAGTTCTTAGGCATTTTAAAATATGGGTAACCGAATGATGCTGGAAACCAGCAGGAGTGGTCTCCCCTAAACTTTCTCGTATACTTCCCCAAAAAGGTGCTGTTTCCCCTCCCCCCGCGTGGATAAAAAAATTCGAACCTGCTTTAACACAGAATCCAATGACTATCAGAAGGTTTTTCATTGTAGATTGTAAAATATTTAGGTGAAGAATCAAATTCAAAGAGATGCGTACCCATTTCACTCTTGCCGGCTCAAGGACAAAGTGAGGTAATTCGATCCATAGCCTTCGCGTGCACAGAGATTGCTTCCAGTACACATGCGCGTGGAGATAACGGATTCGTTTCAAAAGTAAAAAAATGAATATACAATTTGAACACCTGTTTTTTAACCGATTGAGATGGAAATTGGGCACAGATCTATAATTAATGTTAGCATCCGTGATACCAAGTTTTATTTATCTAAGCCAAAGGGCTTAGGAGATATAATTTTTACAAGTATGCGATTATACAGACCGACAACAGTCAACCTTTTTATAGATTCGGTCTAAAATTTGATACGGACCTACATTCCTGATGTTAAAACTGTGTACCAAATTTTATCTATCTAGCTATTTAGGTTTTTAGGACAGACGGACGTTGACGGAGTTTTTCCAAAATTTGATAGAAACCTACAAATTATGCTTAAAGACCAAATACCAAATTTCATCCCCGTAGCTCTAATAGTTTTCGAGTTATCGCGTCCACAGACAGACATAATTCCAAAATTGTTTTTTTTTGGACTCAGGGAGGTCTAAAACTTGGAGATTCGTCAAAATCTCGAGTTCGAATTTTTTGACGATTGCAATACTTTCTCTTTGTATACTTCGTATACGAGAAAGTAAAAAAGAAAAAAAATTAAAAGAAAGGTAACATATTATAAAAAAGACAAATTTTTAGTGTAGAATTTCTTACTTCATAAACATTAATTAAATTGATAGTTCGGTGTTGATACGAATTGTTATTGTCTGTTGCACTTCTTACAATCCGCATTAATTCTGCATTATGATACTAGTAGTATATAAAGTAAAATTTTTGCAAAATCACGAGTCTTGGTAAAAATTTAGAATTATTCAGAAATAATTTTAATAAAAGCAGTTTTTAAAATCACACTTTTATTAGTAAAAAATACAAAATATTTTTTATTTTAATTATTTTCTACGTTTCCGTTTTTATTTTATTATTTCTATAAATATTATGAAATTTTAAAATCAAGTTTTGTCTTATTCATTAGTGTGTAATCAAAATTTAATTAAATTAATCGATTAGCTGATAAAATTAAATTCTGAAAGTAAAAAATAGCATGTTATCACCGACAACACACAAGCGTACACAATTTCAAAGCTCTGACGTATCAGAAAATGAGTAAAAAATCGCTTAAAAATTCCATCTTTATAAAAAAGAAAGAAGACAAGTTAAATAAAGTGTGTAAGAATGAGCAGATAATTCCTTGTTAAAAGTTGAGATGCGATAAAAGTTGTCAACAGTTTGTGAGTAAATACATTCCATCTGTATTAAAATTATATAAGACATATGGGCCGTGATGACCCTGCATCAAAATCTCTATCTCTGGTCTGAAAGAGCACCATTTCAAGGCTAGGTTCCACCAGTGTTCTCCCATGGGCCTTTTATCCGTTAATTTAAGCCGTGTGGATGTTTAGAGAGGGGGCGCAGGTGCTGAACTCGTCATCTGACCATAATTCAAAATTATAAGGTCTGTTAGAATTATATTATAAATGTTGGCCGTTTCAATCCTGCATCAGAATTTCGGTCCCTAGTCTGAAAGAGGGCGGATTCAAGGCCAGGTTCCACCAAAATTCTCCCATCAGACTGGTGCAATTTAAGTCGCTCGAGGTCAAACATCAACAAACATTATTGAAGGGGCGCAGGTGCTAAACTCGTCATCTGACCAAAATTCAAAATTACAAGGCCTGTCCAAGGTAGTCCTCGTGTATCTTGAAAACGGGACATTATTATAAATCAATATATCAGACCTGACTTCATTCCACAAGAGAAATTTGTCATGATTCTTCTCTAAGGCCATTTTTGTTCTACTTAAATTAATAAAAAAGGGAAACTTTCAAAATACACATGTAGCAAACACTATGGATATTTTTTATTCGAACTAAGCTTTGTAAATCATTTGCTTCCCAGCTGAATTTGTAATATTATGAGCTGATGACTCAGTAAATGTTCACATAAACTGTATTTTGTCAAAACTAAAAATAATATGTGAACATTTAAAGAGAGTATTGTATTTATCTGGGAATTAAACGGCCATTTTATTAATTCCCTTCCTTAATTTTTATTGCTTCTTTATATTCAAAACCAAAACATGTGAAGACAGAAATAAATACATGAAAATGAAATGTCACTTCTACTTAAAGGTTTGTTTTAAAGTATTTCTAGCGCAACCCAGACGCATATTTACATAGTTAAAACATGCTACTTTCTCGATTTCTTTCGGCTTCACTTGAAGTAATACCAATTTTAATATTTTTGTAGTTACTTAAAAATACAAAATCTCTTTTCAAACAAATAGCTGGGACTCAGACAAATTATCTGCCCCAGATACTTAATCTGAAAGAGCATCGTCGTGACGTTAGATTTTCAAACCCAGACGAAGATATTCATGCTGGCCAATTTTTAAATACTCTGCATTGGACACAAAAATGTTATCAGTCTTAAATAGATTACAGTCTTAAATATATGGCTTTCAGTCTGTCTATTAATCAAGCTCAAGTTTAGTTCATTTTTACTATGTAACGTTATGAAGCAACGTAAGGAATATTTTTAAGACGGACATGGTAATTTTGAAACGTGGTTAGATGCTGAGGACGACATCTGATCCGGCATCAGCTCTCTAAGATTCTCCATCACATCAACGGGAAGGCATTTGACCATCGACCCCACATACATGGGCAGGGGAAGCGGGCTTCGAACCTGGAATCCTCCAATCCAGCTACGAGATCGTAGCACCAGGTCAACTCGGCTCCATTAATTCAGCAGAAGTATCACGGTGGCTCGCTGATTGTTTAGTCGATAGATAAAAAAGAATATAATTGTTATACAAAAATTAGATATGCCTTTGTAGAGCTATATAGCTACCCTGTTAGCACAAGATATTCCACGGTATCTCCACGATATTATTCGATATTCTGAATACCGTACAATAAAGTGGAGATATCGTAGCAATATTGTGGAGCATCTTGTGCTAATAGGGTAGACACAGTAACTGCGAAAATCGGTACATTTTAGTCACAAATTGCGTACCTTAAAACAACAATAAGTAGCGTGAATTAAATCATTAAAAACAATACTTTCAAAGCGATTTTCTCAATTTGGCACAAGAATAGAAAAGGTAAGGTTTATTATTATTTTTTAAAGTTTCTAAAGCTTAAACATATTTGCAAATTAAAAAATATCTTCCCGACACATGTAGATACCAAATTCAACTTCGAATAAAACCCACATTTCTGCGCCAAAAATTCAGCTCCTGTGATTTAGATCTTCCTTAAGAAACCCAAAAGCCAAAATAAAAAAGGAAATATATAGAAACCAAATATAAAGAGAATATAGTTTTCCCTTTAGAGATATTCTTCAATTGCATTATTCTTGTTTTATTCTCATGACACAGCTTTACTACACTTTTCATCTTTCCCCCAAACGTATTTTGCAATCAGGTCCCATAGCGCAAAGGATTGCTTCAACCGGGATGCAGAAACACGCGACTTAACCAAAAACTGACCAGTTGAACAATTTTTTAGGCATTTTATCGCCTCTTTCTCGACGCATCTGTTAAGAATTTAGAATGGAAGCAGTATCACGGCATCTCTCCATTTAGATATCGTTATTCTTTTTCAAGATGGTAAAGCTACAATTTTTTTTTTCAATTGTATTTTATTTTTTTTCAATCCAGTTCTTTTTATCTCGCCTTCATAGCGAGAAAAGAGAATATAACGTTCCTTCTTTATGCGTTTTTTTTTTCATTCTGAAACAACGACAAAGAGAAAAAATTTTTTTAAAAAACTCCAGCAAGAGATTCAAGATGGTAGGGTAAAAACTCGATAGAAGATTGTCGTGAATCTTAGTGCTATTCTTAAATCTAGAGTCAAACTGTATAGATAGAAAAAAAACCATTTTTTTTCCTTCTCCGTTTAGAAGGAATAAATATACTGAATGCTAGTTTAGGGACATTGTTATTTTGAGACAAATGCTTTCTCGTTTCATGGTGCGTTATTCTATTACATCAGGAAAAGGACGGATTCTTTTTCTTTTGCAAGGTCCTCATTCGGAAAAATTCATTTCGAAATGTTCGGTACGAGAAAACTTGCCTTCAAAAAACAATGAACAAAAAAGATTTACAACGGCCCGATTTAAAAAGTATGTCGTGTGCACAAGAGACGCATTTATGGAGACAAAAGAATGTTAAAGGGAGGAATAAAAAACATTCTTCAGTGTTTTTTGCTTTAGTTTTCTTTTTCGTTTGATGTCTTCAATAATCATAGCATTTATAATAATACCGCATTTCTTTTAATGCCTCCTTCAGTTTTCTCTGTACGTCATGTCTGTTACAACGCGTTATTTTGTTCTTAAGTAGTTGCAAAATCATCTGGCTGTTTCTATTCTTCTCTTTCAAAAAGATTTCTACTCTAATTGTAATCTTGAATATGGTAGGGTTCTTTTTTATGCGAAATTACAACAGAAACCAAACGGTTCTAATCTTTAGATAGATCTTGATATCCACAATAACTCAGATCTTGAATTCTACCCTAAGTCATGATATACAAACATGCAACAACAAATTCTTTTTGACTTGTTTAAAATTATTGCCAAATCTCAACTTCATAATATCCCAGAAAGGGAGGATATTAACATTAATCTTTAAAGGAAAGTTCCGACTTTCTCTCGCTTCTGTCCAATGTCTGAAATTCAACTCTCAGAGTGCCTCACATCGCCTCCGACTCTGCCACTACAAATGCCAATTTATCAACGTCCTAAAACTTTTTGTACAGGATAGAGTCGCCAAATTTCGACCACCTGAACATTTTTAATACAATTCACAATTTTTTAATACAATTTTCGAAACAATGTGATTAATTTTTGATTAATGCCCTTTATAGTAGGAAAACAACAGTTTAAAAAGTTGCATCATCGGTCCTGTCATGGAAACCAATTGTCCAGGTTGAAGCACGAATTTATTTAATCACAACTATAATAAAAATATTTTTTGACTCACAAATTCACATCAGTATACAATGCATGAACCCACGTATGGCATTTTGTGCACCCTGTTTTCCCTTTATTTCTTCTCGAATGATATGTATTCTAAGTTGTTAAACTTTTTAATCCAGCATTTGATGGCTTTAGTGTCCTTTTTTTGCTTTAACTTATTTCAATTCCAATTTATGAGAACTACCATCGGTGATAACTGCTTTCTGAGCTATTCCTGTAGTTTAAGATAATAATCCCATTATTTTAAATGGTCCGATTCAGTCAACTGTTTGTGGTCCAATCTAGGCAACCTTTAGACAAAAACAAAAAAATTTCCTCTAATATTACTTTAAAATTATTTTAATAAAATTATTATAGTAAATTGTAGCCAAAGTAATTTCCTATATGAGAATGTAATAACATATTTTCCTAGCTAATTTAAAACAGCCTAGGGTTTTTTGTCTTTTACTAAAATAATTAATTGATTATACCTATATCTAAATACTTGTTCTCTCGCTGTAACCACGTAGCGTTTTCTCTTAAAAATAATTTCATACACCCCAATTTATATTGTTACAACATAATTTTACTACCCAAATATTCAATAGAATTGAAGTTAGGATACCAGTCCCAATTCGGAGACTCTCACCTAATAGGAATCATCTCCCACTTACATTCAGATTTATTGGAAAAGCGTACAGCCGTCAGCGGTAGTGGCTATCTATGTTCCTAAAGAAAAATACATGCCTACACATGCAAAAGAACCAGACATCACAATGGCAGCCATAACTCACCACAGACATTTTCCAATGAAAACTTTGTTAGTTTAAAAAATACCTACCCCTACATTGACGTTGAAGGCAGGCTCTTTAAGGAGATTGCTGCTAAACAAAGAGTGACCTAGATGAACAACTGGCACAAATTTCATGAAATTAGTCACTAGTCAGTTTATCCACAAAAGTGGCGATAGTTAGAAAAAGTTACAAAAAACAGACAATCGAGATGTTGAGTGGTAATGTATTCTTTGCAGAAAGTGTTGGAGAGTAGGTACCTCACCTTCTAAGATTAAAAGTCAATCTGCGGAAGATTTGGAAACCAACTGAGAATTGAATTGGAGGTCGGGAATTTTGAGTCCTTGCGGTTAAAGGTACTGAACAATTATTTTGATTTTTTTTTTGTTTATATTACCTTTTTATTTTAATATTTTCAAAATTTTATATATTGGTTCTTCCTGTTCTTATATTTGCAGTAATCTGTTGCGTCCTAATGTGATATTCTGCAAGCTGAAAAGCTTGGCGCAGAAGTCAGGGAATGATTAGTTTTAAAGCTGATAGTATACCTCCTCATTCTTATAACCGTATCGTAATTCAAGTGATAATTTATTTCTCATGCCTTACTTTACGAGTTATTGCAGAATTTATATCCAACGAAAGGAAAAAAAGAAACTCGATTTACACGAATGACACGATAAACATCAATGGATATGTACAGGGTGTCCAACAAAGGACTCCCTCATTTTAAAATTAAATAACTCGGCAACGGAGATCGATAGAAGAACGAAACCAGTGATATGCTTAGTATGAAAGCCGTAAAAATCTGATACAAAAGTTTCAAAATCAGTTATAAATGTTGCCGACAGGTGGCGCTGCAGGTTGTAATAGCTATTCAGAATCCAATAAGAAATCTATAAACTGTCCTTGGCAAGCACGAAAAATGCCTAATTTGAATCGATTGTGATGTGATTGCAACGATTACTTGCAAATGGCAGTTTATAGCTTTCTTCTCGAAATCTGAACTGTGATTACAACGTACAGCGCCACCTGTCGGCAACATTTATAACTAATTTTGAAACTTTTGTATCAGATTTTTACGGCTTTCAGACTAAGCATATCACTGGTTTCGTTTTTCTATCGATCTCCGTTGCCGAGTTATTTAATTTTAAAATGAGGGAGTCCTTTGTTGGACACCATGTAGATGGGTATACATGGCTCTAAACATCTTCTGCTGACTTAATTTCTCTTTCCTCTTTTTATTTCATTCTGTGCTGTTTCTTTATTTTGATCATGAATGCAAGTCTCAGTGGATATAACAATTAAAAAATAGAACTCTCTCACTTTTGTATTAACTGTATAACTATTTTCTTATAAAACTATATTAACATAAGCATTTGTCTTTTCAATTGTTGATAATATCGTCATGTTTTTTCATAAACTAATTCACGGATTTTAATTTCCTTTTTAATTATGAGGTCGTTTCGTGAAGGACAACTGTGGTTTTAATTTCTTTAGAATAGTTGTTAGATTTAAAAGGAGAATTAAGTGCCGAATAACAGAATTCATCTCCTACAGTGGATCCATTTTATCTTCATTAATCCTCCTGGTAGTGGGTCTCACATTTAAATTCTGTAAATTCTAAAATTTAACAACAGTTTTGTCTGAAGCATAAGAAGGACGATATTTTTTTTAATTCGTTAAATAATGACTCACTATCATATAAAATATAATAAAGTTGCAAAATACGAAGAGCGAAAAACTTTTGCGACATTTTGATAAGAAAAGAGTCTTAGGACCTCGGTGATCTGGTTCCCATTTCTCAACATCGTGAATCTAGCGCGCGGGTCCAAGACCCAATTGAAACGAAGATCCGCAGTGTGCGTGGTCTTGGTATGCATTAAATCCGCCGGATTTAAGCGCCCTCTCACTGGCGTGGTGTGGAAGTTTGTATAGAGGATGTAGGTTCAAGTGTCTTCTTCGTCATTTGATCAATGTTAAAAATGCATGGTCCATTTCAAACTTGAATAGTTATCTT
>BGPR01000007.1:3007465-3046177 GCA_013235015.1 Araneus ventricosus | reverse complement strand
ATTTCGACAATTTTTATTTCATATGAAAGCGTATGACGTCTAGATATGTCATCAATGGTATCCCACCTCCATTTTCAAGATGTATCGCAAAATATAACTTTGGCAGAGTCCTTCAGCATCTACAACCGCCAATTCGACAATTTATTTCGCCAAGTTGGAAGCATAGCTACTGGCTATTAATATTACTGGCGAACAGCTGGTCGCGGAAGGCGGTAGTAAGTTATTGATATTTTTTAAAAAAATGACATGAAATTTAATTAAACACTTTGGTGTTTCAGTTTGATTTATATAGATAAGCACTCTACGGAATTCCAACACATAATTGTCTGTCGTAGTTTTTGAAAACATTCCCAAACAATTATTTTTAAAGCAGCAGAAACCTAATTTTTCAAAGTTATTAATGATTTCTTAAGAATATTTGTTTGATTTGGTTTAATGGCACAATGGCCAATTTGACCATACTGCGCCAAACTTTCGCTTTTTCCAAATCACATATAAAATTTTTAAAACATTGCAACTGTTAAAACTAAATCGTTTTAATCGTCAGAATTATACAAAATTAATCATTAAGAATGAAACAAAATAATTCATTTAAATCTCCATCCACCATTAAAATTAGAAAGTATTCGTAAAAGAATGGAAAGTAAAGAAGAAATTCGTGCAAGAAGAAATTCGTGTTCGTGAGAACAATTTCGGCGAGTAGGCTAAATTTGAAGCGAAAAGCGATGTTGTTGTTCCATGTCCGCCATGTTTAGAGAGACAAAGCAGGAATCCAGGAATCTAGTATTTTATTTTTTTACTGTAAGAATATTGTCTGAGATGGGAGAATATAAGTTTATGTTTTACTATTTAGAACTAAATTTTCGTAACCAGAATATCCTTAATTATTTTTTATGTAAACTATTGTACATAATATATGATGTTTATATTATTAGTTGTAGTTTTGAATAGGAATTCCGGTTCTAGAATTGAGTTTTTACATTGAAATCCCAACAACTACAAAGGCCTTTTTTTTAATTCCATATATTTTCTTGATAATACAAATACACACAAAGATAGCGCACCTATTTATAAATAATTTACAAAAGGTCTATCACATTTCGTCTCAAAATATCGACAGGTATATCTTCAAAACGCAACTCTCTGTCATCAGTTCTCAGTTAACAAATTGGCTGCTTATCCCGCAATTTCCTCGGGTAGGAAGTAAGTCTATTTTCTGCTGCATCCTGCATTTTCGAAGCTAATATGTTTACTCTGTACTATTACAGTGTGGAATCGTATTATACTAATTAAGCTTTGCACATAAACATCAATTCGCTTGGTTCAACGGTATTTTAACATGTTTGCGAACTTTGCTTATAATAGAGATTTAGAAAAATCGACAGTCAGAGGGTTAATAATGTTTTCTTTCTTTCCTTTTAATCGGCGAAGGAGCTCTTCTGCGCATGCTTAAAAAAAAGTTGCACTCGATAACAATAAAAAACATTGTTGGAAATTGCGTTTGAAAACATATTCAAAAATTAATTAAAATTAAACAGAATATCGCATGGATATGAAATTGATGTCATTGAAAAGCTAATTTTCTGAACTTTAAGATGATGTTGAAATGGCTTTTGCACGACAATATATTCCGAAGTTATTGCGAAAAATTGAGGGAATTTTTAATTAATTAAAATTATGAAAAATCCTTTGTTAGTGATAACCTACTACCCAAGAAGCAACCACCTGCCAAAATTTCAAGTTTCTAGTCCCAGTAGATTTGGAGATTCTGTGATGAGCCAGTCAGTGATTTATCCTTTTATATATAGACTAGGTGTTATGCCTGGCGTTGCTCGAGATTAAATTAGTTTCATGCCTAATATATTTGATGTAAAAACTTCTTTTGTATAGAAAATTATAATACCAAAATTCTTTTATCGTCTGAAACGGTTTTTAATTAAAATTAGAATAACAATTGAACCAGACGACTTTTAAACTTTCAACATGGTGTAAAAATAATTTTTGTCAGATAATACATATTTTAGAAAAATATCACGGAAAATGCCAAAATATTGCTTAATTTCTAATTAACTGAAATTTTAATTAGCTTTGAGGCTTTTAAAAGTTGACGGTGATCTTTCTTTTCTTATATAAAATATATTTATAAAAATAAACAAAAATTTCAGTAAAAATGGTAAATTAGTTCAAAGTCTAACCGTTGCCAAGCAACGGAGTAGCTATAAATTTGCCTTATTTCAAAATCGTCTGCATGTAATCAATTATTTATTAAATTTTGATAAATTAATAAGAATTGAAGGAAAATGTCACATTGAAAAGTCAAAAATTGGTATCATTGAAAAGGCAAAATTTTGAACTTTAAGATGGTGTAAAAATATTTGGGGGGAGGATTATTTGCTCCGAACTTACAATGAAAAAACGGTTTCGGTTAATTTCTAATGAACTGACTGTTTAATTAACTTTTGCGTTTTGAAAAGTTGACAGGTATTCTCTTGTCTTGAATAATAAGTGTGCAAAGTTTGGCTGAAATCGGTTCAGTGGTTTAGGAGGAGATGTGGAATATAGCCACATACATATCCACATACCCACAATGACTTTATTTATATTAAAATAATATGACGCAGTTTGTGATAAGCTTTGTAGTATTGTGAAGAGAATCAAATTTGAAATTTGGACCTTTTTCTTTCTACCAACTGATTCTAAAATTTAACACAGATGGTGTCAAGACCACATACTAAATTTCATTTATTATTAACATTAGCTATTTATTCCATTCATATACGCAAAAATAAACATAACTACAGACAGACAACTGATAGACGGATTTGATCTAATTCTTGGAGATAAATCCATATTTCAAATTCCATCTATCTGGCTTGTTGTGTTTTTGAGTTACTCTGTTCACAAGCTCATCGACGGACAGACATACAGTCTTACCCCTGACGGAATCTGTGAAAAATATGATACAAAACAAAACTTTTTATAGACTGCATACCAAATTCCATTCGTCTAGCTTTTTCTGTTTATCGTGTTCACAGACAGAAGGACAGAATTCCAAAAATAGTTTTTCAGACTCAAATAAGACTAAAACTTGCAGAGACACCAAATTTTGGAGGCGATTGTTCGATGATTGCAATGTTTTCTATTTTTATACTTCGTATACTAGAAAGTGAAGAAGATTATATAAGGCTTGATGCAATACTAGAACCTGTTTCGTAAAGAGTCCGACTTTTCTTAAGTTTTCTTAATTTCTTATTTCTATTAATATATACATATATATTTATTTATTTATATATATACGGGGTGTCCCAAAAAAGTAGAACAAGCATTTATTTCATTAAATATTGCACCTAGACATATAGGGGAAGGTGGTGTACCTAGGTCCCATTTTTACTTTTTAATTGGATAATTTCTAAAAGAAAGGTAACAAAACAATTTTTCTTTCATATTTTAGGCCTTTATACACAACATATATTTTTTGTAGATTTTTTTAAAAAGTATTTCAGTGCATTATTTACAATTTTAAAAAATGCAAATAGGACCAAGGTACACCATGGGTAGTGTACCTTGGACCAGCTATTTCTAGATTTAAAAAATCTAACCGAATAGTTTGAACATAAACATTTATTGGTATTTTCGCTACAGAAAAATGTTAATGAGCACTTTTACTTAATGAGGTCTTAGATTAGACCAAATATAAAATTATTACAGCAACAGTTTCATTCCTATGAG
The DNA here is from genome assembly GCA_013235015.1 of Araneus ventricosus. Classification (NCBI taxonomy): domain Eukaryota; kingdom Metazoa; phylum Arthropoda; class Arachnida; order Araneae; family Araneidae; genus Araneus; species Araneus ventricosus. The sequence continues at coordinate 3,042,448 of BGPR01000007.1, read as the reverse complement.
TAGGCTTAACCAACATTGTAATTAGACAAGTCATTTCCAAATGTTAATTTCCGAAGCTGCCTTTCAGATCCTCCAGTCAACACGGGATGTGGTAACTTCCACATTACATCACATTTTTCCACAACATAAGTGGTAGACCATGTAGTGGTCATGCACCAAGGTACACCACTTGGCCATTTCATGGAAAATGGCTGACTACTAAATTGAGGTCAGACTTAACATAATTTCTAACACATGTTATTATAGCTAAAACTGTGCTTTATAAGTTAGGCATTTTACTATAAAGTAATTTATGTATGTTTAGGAACTATTAACACAAAATTCAACAGAAAAAAAATTACTTTTGATGGGTCAATTTCCTTTTTCAGGATTCATTCATTCAAATGAGCACCTTGACAAATAAGTTCAGATACACTGGGACCTCTGGTGGCAAGTGTACAAAATACATATAACATTTTCTATACATCTATACAGATGGCGCTAAAATCGGCATAGGTTCAAGGTACACTTATGTCCAAGGTACACCACCTTCCCCTACTTCCAATTACAAAGTTTCATCAAATAAGGTAAGAATTTATGTGAAAGCAATTTTGCTTCTGTAGAAGTTGAAAATAAAAAGTTAAACAAATTAAATTTTTATACGTTCCCCATAGAGTAAAAGTGTCAATGAATAAAATATTTCTCTTACACTCATCTATATGTAAACTAAGTTTCACGATTCTCTCTCTAAAACTTGCAGAGATATATTCATTTTTAAATTTAAAGGGCTTCTCACAGATTTATATGGAGATGTTTATTGCAGAAATGCGAATTCATTCAACATAGAAAACTGCGATATGCAAATATTTGTCTAATTGTACATCATCCAATTATCATGCATTGAAAAAAATTTTCCAATGAGGCATATTGTTACTCAGTTTCACTGGCAGATAGTTGCAACAATCGACTTGATAAAGAATGGAAAGATATTTCGAAATAATGAAAATCTAAGGGATAACAGGAAAATAGCGTGATATCGAACAAGAATATTAAATTATTTGTTCTCAGCGTTATGCGTATTTTTAAGCTTTATCTAAAGGCAGTGGCTACTCGTCCTTTAAGGCTGCAGCGTTGCAGAAATTATTTTAAAAATTCGTATTTTCGTATTTATTCTTATTTGCTTACTTCTACAGTCTGAGAGTTCGATTATCAACAAAAAAAAGATAAAAACGAGAAAAGAAAGAAAATGAATGAAAAAGTAAGACAGACATAGGATGGGGCTGCACAAAAAAGAGTTTTAGAAAGTACCAAAATTCGCTCATTGAACAGAACTGAGTGATATAATGGACGGAGACGAATAGCTAACCTTTCTGTCTTTGAATTTTGCCAGAAATGGATTTTCGGATGCTCCTACTTGGCGCCAGCCCAACTAACGCTTTTTTTAAAAATTTCACCCAAGGTTCGCCTTTGCGGTCTTGATTTGTTTCGTTATTTTTCCATTTCTCTTTCATTGGCTATTTTTAGGTTTCGGATTCACTTTCACGTTGACTTAACGGAACTAGGCCGCTTATTACGTATTCGTTTTCAGTTATTAGAAGTCTATCATTGAGGAAAGAAATGACGGTAATTTTCTAAAATACAATTAAGATAATAAGGAATATATGTTTGGGGTTATTTAAGATAAAGCTATTTTTGAAAAATTGTATTTTAGTTGTATTCTAATAATATTTTTATAACACTGCTTTTTTCTGAGCAGATATTATCAATGGATATTGGATATTTTCTCGATAGATCTATGAATGTTTTCCAAAAGTTAAAAAGAAGAAATATTTTTGTAAATACTTCAATTAATGCACTATCTGACTATTTTTTAGATTTAACAAGAGTTAACAAAAGCATTTTTTTCCTTACTCAACCCTTTTAATAACTTATTGAAATATGTATATTATCACTGAAATGTACATCGAAAGACTGGATTAAACAGCAGTCAGAGGTATGGAAAAGTGGTCTAATTCAATAAATTTGTCTTCTTATATCTCTGTAAGTTATGCAGATAGAAGCGTGCAACTTTGTGTGTGAATACATGAATTTAAGAAAAGCTTTTCACTAATTGACGCTTTCGCACTGCGGGGGCCTTATAAAAAGTAAACTTTTTAATATTAATCCCTATAGAAGCCGAAGTATTTTCATACAAATTCTCATCTTATTTGATGAAACTTTGTAATTGGAAGTTTAGGTCTACGATCAATATTTAAGGAAATAAACGCTTGTTCCACTTTTTTGGGACACCCTGTATATATGTATGTATATATATATATATATATATATATATATATATATATATATATATATTCCTTTACTGAAATTGGAATAAATTCCACGTTGTTTCAATTTCGAATGACACAAAAAGGCAACATTTATCATAAACAAAACTAGTGAATTTTAAAATTTGTCTTGAAAATGCTTATTTTGTCTTTTATCTCTTAGAGATACTTTATTTTCAGAATGAACAAAGACAACATTTTTCCTACAAAGGTAAACACGAAAAGGCTAGTAAAGAGCAAGTGATTGAGAAAAAACAAGTTTTTATTCCGCTTCAATAAATTGAAGCTATTTCTTTTCCAACTAGACTTAAAAGCGATTGCCCGGAAGAAAATGACACGTGAAACAGAACTTTCTATTTATTCGCTACTATATCGCTTATAAAACTAGTCAATGAATTGCTGGCAAGCTTTATGTCCGCAACATAATTGCATCAATGATTTATTTAATTATTTACTAATAAATTCCTTAGCAAATATTATGACAAATATGAAATCACACGATTATTTGATATTTTCTGAAGAACATTTTTGTATTTAATCAGAGAATAAGTTCGTTGTCGACATATACTCTCTTATAAATAAGTATTGCTCATGTTGTCGAATTTTGGCATATTTTATTATGTTGGGAGATAGTGTTGAGTTTCTTTTCCATTCCATTTTAGCTTTAGAAATATGACATAATGTATAAAAAATTATCTTAAAGCTCCGGGATAAATGGTACTGCGGAATGCTACTTTGTTACCCATTGCTACAATAAGAAACGCAGCAAATTTTGGAGTAACATTGTCCAGAACCACAAAATAGGCCCAAAACTCATGCCAAATTTTGGAAAACGCATTCGTGTTCTGAGAGGGTGTTCAAACGTTTGTCATATCCCTCTTTCAATGTAATTCATAATTGTAGCTTAATTCCTTCTTTTTATGTAACAAAATAGTTTTGCTCGAACTCAGCAACTTTTCGATCACTCTGCAATTCTGATCAATGAAAACATTTTAATAAAGAATATTTACAATACATTTTTCGTTTTAAAAAGAACTTCTGGTCCCCTGGTGTTCTTGCTTTACGTTTTACTAGTATAATATTTAATAACATTCAATGCATAATACTCTTTTTACACATTTTTATACATTTTGATCTGTTTCATGTTTGTAATGATGGGTTTTCTAATCGATTTTTCACTCACTTTTTGATTTGCTACAGCTTTGAAATTTTGTTCACTTGTGTGTTTTTGATGACAATACTCTGTTTTAATATATTCAGCAGTTAATTATCAGGTAATCGATACATCTAAATTTAATTTTGATTTTATACAAGTGGCACCTGCTGGTAGTGAATTTGAGAAACATTCATTTCAAGATTCCATAATAATGAGGCATGCTGATCGCGTCGTGTGATGTTTAAAATCAAGTCACGTGCTGTATTATTTGTATTCAATGTTTGTTTACTAAGTTTTTTTGCTTATATTAATATCTGTCTGACTTTCTCAAAGTTTCTTGCAATTTCTATTTATTTATTTGGTTGTTTCTGAGGTTTTTTGGGTGTTATTTAAGCTGTTCTCGAGAAAACCTATTTCATTTCTTCGTGTGTTCGCTTAGTGTGCGCTGTTTCTTTATTTTTAATAAAAGCCTCACACAGTTCTAAAGCGTATTTTTATTTGGGCTTTTTCTTCGTCTATTTATGGCAAATGACTCTACTTATCTTGGCAATATTTATAATAATGAATTATAAATTAAAGATTAAAAAGTAGAAAATAATTAAAGTAAAAAAATCTAATTTATAATACGCAAATAAAAGTGTAGTTTTAAAATGCGATTTTATTAATTTTTAATACAAATCAGCCAATCCATTTTTCTACATTTCCTTTGAATAGAGCCACGTCTTTGAGGTCCCAGATTCAGCTCTTAAATATCTTCTTAACTTTAAATATCACATCTTATTTTGAAATCGGAATTTAGAAGTTACTTTTAAGCAAGAATGCACTCTGTTTATTTTAAAACTGGACTACAGATGCTAAGATAAAATATTTATAATAATAAATTTTAAATTGAAGACTAAAAAATAGAAAATAATTAAAATAAAAAAATCTAGCTTTCAATACACTAATAAAAGTGTTTTTAATGCGCTTTTATTAATTAAAAAAATACGAATCGACTAATCCATTTTTCTACATTTCCTTTGAAAAGAATTACTTCTTTGAGGCCCCAGATTCAGCTCCTAAATATCTTCTTAACTTTAAATAAGACAGCTTATTTTGAAATCAAAATTTATAAGTTCACTAGCTGTTACCCGCGACTTCGTGAGCGAAGAATTTGAATTGCTACTTTTTATAAATTCACGAATGTAAATGTTTCGTTAAAAAGGGGAAATCAAAAGTTCTGACGGTTCATAATACATAATTGGACGACTAATTTAATTCTCCGTTACTGTAAATAACATCATTTTACTCAATGGTATCATCTGCTATTTGGAATATATCATCCACCATGCTATATGTCATCTGCTTCTACTGTTTAAAAGAATACATAAGACAAATATACCTTCCTGTTCTAAAAACTCTGACAACCATATCATATACGTCAATGGACGATCCTGGTTTGTTTATTTTGGATTCATAGACCGTTTTCCGGTAACCTTCCGATTTAAGCAATCGCAAAATCTATTTGGCAACTGTATCAAGCGCCAAGCTCGAATTAGTTCTTTCTTTAGTAAACAAAATGTTGAATTCCGTATTCTTTGGGTTTGTGTAATCCTTTCTATTTAAATCGGTTAAAAACAGCTCTTAAAGCATTAAAATTCGAAACGGAACTATTGTAATTAGCTAAATCGTTTGGTTACAAATTTAACCGCCAAAAAAAAACTTGGATGTCGATGAAAAGAGCGATAAAGAATAAATTTGGCAACCTTTCCACTAAATTAAGCTCTTATTTTAAGTAAACATTGAACGATATTTTCATTTAGTTATACTTAACTTTAGTTTTTAAATTTTAATCCAAAATCTATTGGAACTATATCATATCTACCATTAGATTTCTGTCCCGGCGTTTATTTTTCAGTTATTATTGCAGAGATTATTTCTTTTCTCAGCAAGATCACGTGATGCATGACTTAAAAATAAGTTATTCCACATACTTGCTCTTTTCTGAAGGATCACGTGACATTTCATTTTGTTTACGCATTCCTTAAGGATCACGTGACAGTTGATTGAAAAATAAAGTAGTAATCTTCATCGCAAATCGCTTGTTAATTATTTAATTGTTATCTGTAATCAAAAATAATGAATTTAACATTATGTCACCTACCCAATGTCCGTTCCTGGGTTTCAAGCTACAACTCTGCCAATTTTCATCCAAGTCGGTTTTGTAGTTTGGTCATGAAAGCGTAACAAACAGACAGACACACTTTCGCATTTATTATATTATATGGATATTTATAAAAATAAGCAAAATTTTCAGAAATAAAGGTGAATTAGTTCAAAGTCTAACCGTTGCCTAGCAACGGAGTAGCTATAAATCTTCGTTATTTCAAAATCGTCTGCACGTATTTAAAAATTTTGGAACTTTTAAAAATTAATAACAATCGAAGAAAAAATGTCAAAGAAATAAAATTGGTATCATTGAAAAGGTAAAAATTTGAACTTTACGATGGTATAAAAATATTTTTTGTCGGACAGTTTGCTCCGAAGTTACGGCGGAAAAACGGTTTCGGTTAATTTCTAATTAACTGCCTGTTTAATTAACTTTTGGACTTAGAAAAGTTCATAAGTGTCTTCCCCTTGTCTTAAATAATAAGTGTATAAAATTTGGTTGAAAACCGTCCATTGGTTTAGGAGGAGATGTGGAACATAGCCACATACATACCCACATACCCACAATGACTTTTATTTATATTAAGATTTTATGCTAAAATACTAATATTGTTTACTCTAAAACTGAGATACAGATACTGAGATAAAATATTCATAATAATGAATTATAAATTAAACATTGAAAAGTAGAAAAATCTAAATTTAGTTCTCAAATGAAGGTGTGTTTTTAAAATGTTCTTTTATTAATATTTTAATACAAATCAATTAATCCACTTTTCTACATTTCGTTTAAAAAGAATTCTTCCTTTGGGGCCCCAGATTTAGTTCTTAAATATCGTAACTTTCAATAAGTTACAAAATAAGAATCTGGTGAATGACTTCATCAGAGGCCAGACATCCATGCAGATTCAAAAATGGAATAGGTTTTCTGTAGAGGAAAAAGACTTTAAGGTCTGAAATTATTTAATATCCTCTTTTGGCCTGAACCTATTCCGGGATGTATTGGAAAGAAAATCATTTATCCACAAAGAAGAAATTAAAGACAGTCTTTTGAAGAAAGTATGAAAAGAAGGGTTTAAAATCTTACCTCTTATAACATTTGTGGAACAGAGAAGGACGCCTTAAAAAGCATGTGTTATAATGTAAACAAGGCAAATAGATGCGTGCACCTACTTGCTTCTGTTAATTTTTGTCTTTTTCGATATTCAATATTTCAATAAGTTAGCTAATTTTGAAATCAAAATTTAGAAGTTCCTTTTATGAGATGCACATACTGAGACACAATATTTATAATAATGAAATATAAATTAATGTCTAAAAAACAGAAAATAACTAAAATAAAAAATCTGGCTTTCAATACACAAACAAAAGTGTTTTTTTAAATACGCGTTTATTAATTTTAAAAAGGAATACGAATCGACTTATCCATTTTTCTACATTTCCTTTGAAAATAATTACTTCTTTGAGGCCCCGGATTCAGCTCTTAAATATTATCTTAACTTTAAATAAGGCAGCTTATTTTGAAATCAAAATTTAGAAGTTCCTTTTATGCTGGAATGCACTCTGTTTGCTTTAAAACTAAGCTACAGATTCTTTCATCTCTCAACCATGAACGAAATGTAAATAAGTCCTCGAGACAGAAAACAAAATCAAGTCGTGCTGAAACTGAATACTTCTGAAATGTATTTACTGTGCACAACGGAACATCTCATGCGAAGCAGGTACAATCTATGATGTTTTTATAAAAAATAAAGAATATTAGAAAATCTAATATGTTGTCTTTGTCTCCAGAATACAGAATGCAACCATTGTATCTCTTTAATTCTAGATTCTGCATTTTGAAAGAAAGAGATTAATCTGTTGATTCACTTTGGAAATTGAATATTTAATCTCATTAAAATTTTAAAACAGGTTTAATGTGTCCCTTTACTTTCCAGTATTTCTAGAAGAATTGTTTAACTTTTAGATAGTTATCTTATAAAAGCTTGGATGCGCTTTCTATGGAAGCCTTCTTAAAAAAAGGAATTTGAGTTAATATTTAAAATATACAAATTCTTCGAAAATGAATGCATTTCAAATGCGTTTAATTTATATTTGACTTCAGAAATCTGGATATCACTTTATCTATAAAATATTATATTCTTAGGTTTTGATATTCAATTTGAATTCGCATTTCCATGAAAGGCTAAATTGATATGTTTTAATGAGAGAAAATTCTGTATGGGAATATTTATTAATGTATTTTCTAACATATCTTCATATTGATTTTGTGTTAGACGGAAAATTGCACTGAGCAATTATAAACCCAACATATCGTGAGCATTCTGAAAACTTATTCGATGTTACAAAATAATACTGTTGCTAAGCTGTTAATGAAAATGGCGCTTAGCCCCATACCAAACGATAAGAAATTATAAAAAATTATTCTTTATTATTCTTTTATTACCTCAACAAAGTCATTTGGTTTCACAGTACGTGACGTCACAGTATGTGATAAAAGCCGCGGCGTATGCCTTCTAACTGTAAGTTGTTTTACGCTATGCTGTGACGTCACAGTAAGCGGTAAAAGTCACGGCGTATGTTATCTAACTGTAAGTTGTTTTACGCTATGCTGTGACATCACAGTTCGTGGTGAAAGTCACTGCGTATGCCATCTAACTGTAAGTTGTTTTACTCTACGCTGTGACCTCACTTTTTTGCATCCTCTCAGAAATACATTGGATTCCAACCCTGGCTCGGTGCGCTTGATTTGCAAACGTGTTAGCATAAATTGATCTCATTGCTTTAAACTTTAATATGGATATTCTTCCTGTTCTTATTGACATACGGTATTTCTCAGGCAACCCCTTAAATATTACTGTGTTCAATTGTTAATCTTTGAAGAATTAATTTATTGCGAACATAATAACCAAATTTAGATCTGATCTGGGATAGAAGATTCGAAACAACCGAAATCTGAAATTCGCTTTAAATTATCCAGAGTAAATCTTCTAGAAGATATGGATTCCCTTGAAAAGTATGAAAGCTAAAGAAGGGTAATGTGAAGCCAAGTGTTATCTTCGTTATTCCAATGCCGTCATGATAGTATTTGCGTTTTTGAAGTTTGGGATCCGATGATAAAGACAATTCTTGGATATTTTAAAAAAAAGTATTATTCTTTATATTAAATTTCTTCCAAAACTCTCCAGTGCCTTGTATTTAACTAAAAGTAATTTCTTTTTGCTTCCAAAGTTATCGTTAAGTAACAATTCGATCGCTTTAAAAAATCCGCTTTCAAAAATAGAAAATTATATTTTACTTCAAGTAGAATATTCACTGTATCAATTTTTGAGGCACCATCTCAAAGAAAAAATTAAGGACATCATTAAACACACTTTGCATCTGTTACATACAAGGCTAATTGTGTGCTGTTATAGTAATATTAAACGAGAAGTATCACATGTTAAGCCTTTAGACATAAAGAATAAAGGTTAAACAACACCCTGAATAATGAGCAAGTTGTATGCATAAATGCATATTTAATAGAATCTTTTTTGTAAGAAAGTGTTTTGTAATAAAGTTTGCTTATAGAGTTTAGCACTTATAAATTGAATGTCACTGAAAATTGCTTCTAAAAGAATAACGAATGCCTACTCATTGTGTTATATTTATTTTGTTTTTCGTTCATATATTTAATTTTTATGTTTTCAATTTATTGAAAGCTTCAAAATATTTACAATTCGTAGTTTTCAACTTTTCATTCAAGACCGATCAACAGAGAAAATTCCATATGCAGAATGGTATGACAAACACAAAAACACAGGGTGATTCAGAAGTCCAGAGTCTAAGGACGGATTTCATGCAAACTTTACTAAAAGTCTGCAACTTTAGAGTAAAGACAAGCAAAATTTCAGCCCTGTAGCTCGCTGTGTTAAGTTATCGTCTTCACAAATAGACAGACATATTTCAAAATGATTTTTTCGGAATCAGAGAGATGAAAACTTGGAAAATCATCAAAATCTCAAGTTTGACTATTTTGACGATTACAGTACTTTCTCTTTGTGTACTTCACGTACGAGCATGCAAAAAAACGCCAACCATCATTGTTTCCAAAATATAATATTTCAAACTACTTATATCTCCAAAACTTTATCAAAAAATTGCATTTTCTACGAAATTTTGAAAGATGCAAAGCATAGTCAGAAGCTTTGCGTATTCATATATTTTTGATGCCCCTTCAGTGAAAAAATCAATGATTCACCTAACTATATAAATATGGACTGATGAATTCATTTAATTAAATTTTATAATAATAAGTAAGACATTTGTTATTCCCAGTGAAAAGCATAACTCTCCCTTTTTATCTTTTAAAGCATTTCGAAAATCTTTTTCAAAGTAAAGTCTCAGAAAATTATAAGAATTAATTAATTTTACCCGCTTTTCGAGTGAATCAAAGTATTCAGTTACAAGCATATTAAATTAATCTTTTAATTACAGGTGAATAATTAAACATCTTAAACTCATATTCTGAAGTCTAAAATCTTGCGTTTTATTCTTCTTCAATCATCGGTCCGATATCATCTTTCTCATTAAATCTTCATCTACTTCTAGCATATCAAAAGCGGCGAGAATAGGAGTGCTTCTTCGAAGCTTTCATCTGATTAATTGCTTTCATTAATGAATTTTTCACTCTCCAGCACAGCTTTCTAACCTACACAATGAACAATTGGAAAACTGAAGGAAAATATCTTCGTTGTGATGACGTATGGAGAGAATTGAATTTGAACAATTCAAAAAGTGAAAGAATCTATTGACTTCGAAATTCCCCAAACTATTCATATAGTTTTAGGTGATAAACAAGTACTAATTTAAAGTTATTTACAACGAATAATTTAAGATATGTCGAAATTACAATTCAAGTTATTCTGGTAACGAAATGAGGCAGATCTAGCTTGTCCGAAATGACTAGAACTGAGGATCGTCCGAAATTACTTATTTACGGATTATCCGAAAGTAACTCTTAATATTAACCGTAACTATTCGTACAATTTTAGGTGAAAAACAAGTACCAATTTAAGGTTATTTACAAGGAATAATTCGCGATATTTTTAGTTTTTGGTTTCAGTTATATGGGAAACTAGGGATACTTGACAATACTTTTACTTCTTTTATATATTTCTCGAATATTTGAATTGTTAGCATCATAAATGGATTTGTTTTTAAGAATGAGATATATACCTATGCTAAATTGATATCTCATTTAATCATAAAATAAATATATTTCATGAAATCGCGTAGGGTCAAGTATCATTAACCTTAGGGATACTTGACCCTACATGCAAAGAATAATTAAATTCTTTTGAGAATTGGTATGTACATGAAATTCAGATCTAAGTTAAAACTACGAATTGAAAACGTCTTTATTATCAAAAATATTAATGAAACTAATATTAAAAATTAAATAATATGACAACTATAAAACGCAGTTGTTATTAATAAAATATAGTTAATAAATTAAATTATTCTAGTCATTAAATTAAATCTAGTTATTAAATTAAATAAGTTCAAAATCTAAAAAACAATTAAAATATTTATTTAATTAAATGATAAAAATTACAGCTATGAAACTGAGAACCTAGCAACGTCATTAGCGAGTTAAAGGATTGCCGGTTTTGAAAACTTTAGAAAAAAAACAGAATGATATCAAAATGAAAAAATCTAAAGAATTTTGTGGAACACAAGAAATTGAGAAGCTTAATAGACTTATTTGGTTCTTCTAATATTTAAACAAAAATAAAAGCAAAAGAATAAAAATATATTTTAAGAGAAAATTCAAATCAGCAAAGAAAGACGAACTCAATAGAAATGGAAGAACGTTAAATAAAACCAAACGATGACAAAAAGTTAAAGCAAAAGATTTTTATCATTCTAATAAATAAATAATTCGTTCTTTCGCAAGCGAGAAAAAAATAGAAGAAATATACTTCAATTCTTTTTAAAATTCTTATTAAAATAATTATTTGCATTATTTGAAATTATCGCATTAAAAAGAAATTTTCTTCATTAAATATAATTACTTACAAATCCTTTTTAAATAATTATTCCCTATATTTGAGTTTCCATATTAGTGAAAAACTGCACCAAAAAATTGATCCTAATCACAAAATGTGCTTCGGTCGGCTACGACATCGAAGCTGCAATAGCTTTTGATAGGGTCAAGTATCCCTGACTTGACTTTTTCTAAATAATCTAAATATTAAATCACTTTGAATTAACATACTGCATAACATCGAATATCAAATTATAGCTAGAAGTATGCTTAAAACTCAGAAATATTTTTATTCATCATGTCTTCAATAGCAAATTTCCTATCCACTGAGGAATGAAAAAATTAAAATTTACTTTTGGATCCCAAAAACATATTTATCTACACACTATTATGATGGCTTTTAAGATTGGAATGAAATTCCCCTCCAATAGACCATATGACCAAAGGTCAAATAAATATGTCACACACAAATTGCCAATTATCTCACAATCTGAGAAAATCGCGTAGGGACAAGTATCCCTAGTTTCCCCTACTGGTAACGAAATGAGGCAGATTTAGCTAGTCCGAAATACCGAGAACTGAGGATCGTCCAAAATAACTCATTTACGGATTGCTAGAAAATGATTCCGAATATCAAACCCTATACCGTAGTTATCTCACATTGGAAGATAACTGTAATTAAGCAAATTGGTAGTAATCGTTCGAGAAAATTGGAAATTGATGTCCCAGATTAGTAGTAACTGGTTGCTATTGTGTTCCTAAGGAGCAATACAAGTATATTTTAGTTTACTTATATTAACGACCCGTCAAAAGCAAAACGAGGGTTATTTTGGGACAGCCCTTGTAATTTTAAACCGCGGTCAGTTGACGAGGACGACACCTGAGCTGACAGCCCCCTGTCGAACCATCCTCACCACACTGGCGGGAGGACGTTTGACCACTATTTACAACAATCCCCATGTATGGCGTATCTTCCGTGTAATAGGGTTTCGAACCTGGAACCTTCCCGAGGCCGAGACCCTACCGCTAGGCCACCGCGGCCCAAGGAGCAATACAATAAGGCGTCGAATAGAGTAAATTCTTGTGTCATCACAATCACATGACTAACGTTACTGCGCATGTCATCTAAAATGTAGCTGCGAAATGGAAGGTTCATTCACGCCTGTGACTCACCCTTCTATCTTAATTAGATTACCCCTTCTCTAAGGCAGAGAAGTAGAAGTAGTAGGTAGAGAAGTAGTAAGTAGAGAAGTAGTAAGTAGAGAAGTAGTACCCTTTCTCTAAGTAGCAGAGAAAGGGTCACCTAATTAAATAGAAGGACCAACGAACAAAGCAGCCAACGTGTTAAATGTATATCTTAGATGAAATATATGTCGTAAACTTGTAATAATTTTATAAATTTTAATGAAAGGTTTTCAACTCTAATTTCTCCAACTCTTTTTTTCTTGTCTATTTCTTAAAGGGTATCTTGGATAAAATGTATCTCGTAACCTTGAAATAATTTTGTAAACTTTGTTTCCATGGTTTCTAATATTAATTTCACTGGTTGTGTTATTTTAATTTATTTCTTGATGGAACCAATCATCAAAAGTGCTCATATATCTAATAAATCCTAGGAATAAGAAGACAAAACTTTGGAAATACAGAAATAAATCCTGGGCCACTTATTGCCAAAACTTCTTAAAAATCACTTTGAAAACCCGATACATTCCTCACTCGACGTCACACACAGATGGCAAGTTGGACTTTTCGAAATAAAGCTGTACGGAATAAAACACGAAGTAACATATGTAACTGTCAAAGATTACTTTACGGAGAAATACTTTGTCCTCTCCGAATTATAAATTTCTCTCTGAATCGACGGAAAAGAACAAGAAGAAACAAAGATCCTGGTCCTAGATTTCTTCCACGGAAAGGAGCTAGGGCCGAAAGAGAATGTTTATTAAGGATAGAAAGAAAGTAGAAGAAAGAGGAAATAGATCCAAACATCCTCCCCATTTGAGAACAACCCGGAATAAATGGATCGGCAACGTAAGGTCGTCCTAGCCAGGAGATAGGGATCCTACTAGTACAGACAGACACACACAAAGGATCCCCCATCCATTCATTAGGAAGCTTTGTGCGTCGGACTTCCCCTCGGCGTCTTTTTCCTCCCTAGGAAAGGTCCTACAGTTGCTCGACATCAATTATAACGTTCTTTTTAAATTACCTTCATTACCATTAGAAAAGAGAACTGGTAGTATTTAACATTGATAAGATAAATGAAGATTGAAATGCTTCGGACTGAGAAAATGAGTCTTCTGGACAGTTGGGTCCTGACAAGTTACGGGAATCACAAAAATCACTTTACTCACCAAACCGAAGCCAAAGTTCTGGTCTGGTGCGTAAAGTGTTGGTTTCTCGCCAAGAAAACGGAAAATCGTCGACTCAAAACAGTTGCTGGAAGGAGAGAGAGAGAAATTGGCGCACGTAAAGAAAATAACGGATTTCAAAATGATGGGCTAAAATGTTCATTTCAGGAAATGTCCCCTAATTTAGCAAAGAGCAGTTTGCCAGTTAAAAGCATAGGTTCGGAGAGTTTATGGGAAGTTGTTTGCTGCTGTGGAGGTCTGACGCACTAAAAAATTGGGAACGTCGTCGATCTGAATAAAAAAGAGTTTAACGGAAGCTTTTTTAATGTTTTTTCTGTAATGTACTTGAAAAAAGTTTTAAAACTTCCTTTTAGTAGATTTAACGCAAACTTTTTTATGCAAAAATTATCAGTACTGTGATGTTGTTTAAATCACATAAAATCTTATATAATCTGCTGTTATTTCAATTTTGAGTTGAAAATGGAATTTTATGAGACTAGTGAGGCACCCATACTGCGATAATAATTTAACCACACACACATACAGATTTATATTATGTATTATTTTCGTAACATTAGATTTGCAATAATAAAAATTAAAAACACGAAAATCAACATAAGTAAATTGGAACTGGGATCAAACGCATATATATTTTTTATTTTTCAATGGAAGTTTTGGATTTTCCTTCTTTATGATATTCATTGTGACTTAATTTCCTTATAGCGCCTTATCAGGTTTCAGAGCCTCACGCTATTACGATTTTGCTTCTATACTTCCAGATTTTTGATTTAAAAAATAGTTTAATACTTTTTAGTGCACTAATTTTTTTTAGTGCACTAAAAAGTATTAATTTTAGTTTTTCTTTATTTTTGTATAGTTTTCTTTTTGTAATATTTAATATATTTCATAATTCATTGTAATATTTACGCTGGAAGCTGGTGATCACGTTTTCTCAAATTCACTACCAAATGGTGCATCTTATATGGAATCAAAATTAAACGAAAATCATGCGAATAGTTGATAATTAGGTTCAGAAAATATTAAAATATTATACAGTCGTGTCTAATATTATCTGTGTCTGGACAGAATTTCAGAACTGTAACATATTAAGAAGAGAGTGCAAAATCTATTACGAAATTCCGTCTTTACGAACATGATGAAGCCAAGTTACGAGAAGTGATCAAAAATTATCTGGCCTGGTACCCTAGCCTCATGGCTAAAACACAGAGAGGGAAGACGTTTGGCAGATATTGAACTTATACCCACTCATGCATGTGCCAAAGATGGCAAGGTCGTAGCTCTCGCTGTTCTGTATAGTTGAGCTTCGTTAAATGTATGTACTATGCTATCAAAACGCAGAGAAATTAGAGTTTAAAATTAAGAACGATTCAGCCTTTGTTTAAATAATATTTAGAAAATTTTCCTCGTTTTCAGAAAATTCAATAGAGTTCAAAACCGCACTTCCTTTTTCTCTGCAAACAGTACAATCGGCACAATCCTGACAAACACAGGTCTCAAAGCAAAATCTTCAGTCAGACTGGACTGAAGTGAAAGATAGCTAATGCTGCACGAATAGTGATTCGATGACTTTCACACACAGCTGAATGCACACTTTTCATGTTTTAACATTTGTCAAGGTTTTGGAAATCATCATTTTCGACATTTTCACAACCACGTTGGAAACATTTGAACAGTTCATAAAGTATTGTGCGGCTCATACAATCTCTCCCATTATCTTTATATAAGTCTCGCAGTATGTATCGCCGAGCTTTTTGCAAAATTTGATACAGATTCACTGTCAACTTTCTCTACCGTAAAAAATGCGACGACAGCACAGCGCGCACGTTTTTCAAACATCTACTATACATAAGTAGTAAGTGCTACGACCTAGTAACTTTCGGTTTATCCATGGAAGGTTTCAAGGTCAATATTTGTCAAGCGTCTTCACTCTGTGTGTTTTGACCTTCAGGGTAGAGCACCAGTCCTGATACCTTTTGATCACAACTAGTAAAATAATGAGTGTAATGATATCATGTGATAACCAATAATATAGCTAATGTGACATTATTCTGAACAAATCCATGTAAAACTAATTTTTTCCATTCTTTTCTCTTTCACAATTAGTTTAATCTATTCTTTCCATCTTTAAAATTAATTTTATCTATTCTTCCCATCTCTTAAAATTAATTTCATCTATACTTATTCATCATTCTGTATAATCCACTTTGAGTTGAGAAGAAAAATTTTCATCAAATAAATTTTATTAACAAACTTTAGCCTTTTTTTAGTAGAATGAAAAAATTCTTTAACTACAAACAATGTCTTTATATTAATATTTATGTAATAAATGTTCCCTTCAACGTTCACATGATAAAAGAAAGAATAAAATTACAGCTCAAAACTTTCCTAACGTTTATGATTTAATTGTTACAAAATTCATGTCATTGTTCTGGAGAAAACAAAGAATGATTATAGTATATTTGACAATAAATATCGCGTCGTTTTGTTTGTTTATTAACATCAAATATTTTTTTTCAAAATGTAGCATTGGAAAACAAATGAATCGGAATAAAATGCTATTTTTGTTTGACTTTTAAAAGAAATCTCCGTTTTATTACGAAAAGTAATCTTCGCTTTATTGCCAAAAGAAATCTCCGTTTTATTACGAAAAGAAATCTCCGTTCTGTTACGAAAATAAATCTCCGTTTTATTACAACCGATTGCAAGAACAATTAGTATAGAATATTTTGCCCTTAGAATATTTTCCGGATTGTGTCTTCAATTTCTTATAGGAACACATTATCCAAATATTCCCCAAAGCACCTATTTTTATTTTATTGGTTTATTTCGTTGCTTTTGACCTTCTGCTCATTGTGCAAGATATTGTTACAAAAGTCTTTCTGTGAGTGTATGGTGTAAACAGTCCAACACGCAGGATAATGAAGAATGAAGGTTTATTTACAAATATGCAGGAAAGCACGTAGCACAGGTACAGGAAACAATAGTTCTTGCACAGATTAGCAATGTGAACAGATAACAATTCACAGGTAATAACAGTTCAGCACTTTGATATTTAGCAACACAAACAGTCAGCAAATAACTAATAACAACAATAACAGCACTTTCAATAGCGCTCAGCTCACCAGCTTCCTAGCTCGCACTGCAGAAGAAATTCCAAGTCGTTCCCAATGGAACAACACTAATTCCTTCTAATACAGGCGTGATCCTTATATACCTCTCCGACAGGCTGTGACATCACAAGGAGTTTTCTCGTATATTCACGCGTATTCCCTTTCCTAATAGAAATATCGAGAAAAGGGTTGCATTTTCTGGCATCATCTATTTGTCGCCAAGGTCGCCAAAATGGTCGACAAGTTCGTCGCCTATGTCAGGGGTCCCGGAAATAGTCGCTGAGGTCACTCCATGCTTAACCTTGTAAAACTCTCTTCCCAACCATAAAACTCACATTGCTGGGAAGTGGCTTTCCATGTTTGTAACAATATAAACATGTTTCTACACAATAAGTAGTCAAAGTACTACTAATAAAAATCTAATGAATAAGTAATATTAGTAATGAAAATCCTTAATATTTAAAAAAATATTTATCTTCTTATTAAAGATGGCAAATGAAATATATTTACAAATGAAAACTTCTAATAGCTGTTTCTGCATGCTCAGTACTTTTTTTCCACTTTCATGCTTCAAATTGCTGAGAGTTTTTACTTTTTACTATTATAATAGAAGTCTTTCATTTTTACGCATGTTTATATGTGAAACCTGCGCATTCAATAAGCACTCCGTTGTTTCGCTTTTCTTATATACTAGAAAATAAAAGATTGAAGATTATTTCATTGAATCTTAACTGCGTCTCTAAATCTATGCACAATCTTGTATGATATATTTCAGTGGATTTTATAAAAATTGGAACTAAAGTATTAATAATAACAAAGTAAATACGGCCATCACATCGGGTGATTTACTAGATCAGAAAAGTAAAACTATCTACAATGTGATTAGAGGGCAGGAATATTAGTTGCGTAGAGAAGGGAAATCCTGATGGTTTGTTGGTACACCACGTGTACCAGCTCTTTCGCAGACACGAAAGTTCAACTGAAGCAGAATCTGTACCACCTATAAGGAAAAGGCTAACCAACATAATCAAATATGTAGCTCGTTAAAACACAGAAAATCGAAAGAAAAGGAAAAGGCTTATAGGTAATCATGCCTCCATTCCCCTCTTCTAAAAAAGTAAAGTCTTCTCTACGCCTCGTGTCATGAAATGCTTCGATAGATGATATATGTGAAGGCGCATAAAAAATACTCCGCAACTAGCATGAAACAAAGTCTAGGAAAGAATGATTGATGGAACCAATAAATAAGGAACCCAGTGGGTGTCCTAATCAATTTTTTAATGATTTTTTTCTAACGTTTTTATCTGAAGCCTGGAGGTAAGTAAAAAGTTGAATTTCAAAGGGAGTTTTTCGCCTCTTTTCGTAAGTTTCGAAATTCGGTATCAAAATAGCAAAAAAATATCGCTTTTTCACCTTAGTGAGTAAGATCGTATTATTCTACCCTTCGATTGTTTTTTTCTTTCTTTTTGAAAATAAAAGCATTTTGAAACTTCGGGGAAGTTATTCAGATCGTTGCCGTTTCATCCGAAAAACTGCAAAATCTTGTTAAATCCACGTCGCTTATGAATTTAAAAATATTCTTTCAGTTTGATGCAAAGTCAAAGAATTGATTACCCATGCGAAATACTAAAGAATGGCAAGGTAATTTTTTATGGAAGGCATAATTATGTCTTTCGAAACTATGCCTCTATCTCTTGACTATTTTTTAACTTTATTATTTATTTTTGTGAATAACATTAACAATTATTAAATTCATATTACTAGGATTATTCACGTATAATCTACTATATATGCATAAAAAAGATATGCCAAACTTGTTTAGATTTTTATCAAATGCATTATACCGGGCTTATTTTAAATTCCACACATAATTCATTCAAAAATTTAGTCAACTTTAATATAATTCTGTTGGGATTTCTGCATTTTCTTTCTTTTAAAACTATACTAAAACTAATACAAAAACTAAAAAATAGCATCCAAATCATAATTATTAATTTCATTTCTTTCTCTTTATTTCATAGAATTTTTGGTTTAACAGCTATCCATGTAGTGGCTCCCTCAAGTAATTTATAAAGAAGATGTTTTCAAAAATTAAAAACTACGGAACGTTTCATCTTTTCCGGGCCTCTGATGCCATTTGGCATCATAGGAATAAGCATTTCTATTTTCAGTTTGATTGATGAGGCCTAGATAGTAACACAATCTGGATACAAATGAATGATGAGTGAATAATTTTAATTAATTACTCTGAATTTTAATTAATTACTCTGGATGTAATTAATTAATTAATCTGGAATACAGGAATAATTTTAATGAAATATTTTCGCATCGTTTTATTTGTCATTTTTTAATTTTTTTCACTAACAAATAATAATTAGAGACTGAAAGAGTTAAAGTTGTTACTATCGAAACATTTTTATTCCTGGAATTTTCTTCAATCATGTTAACCAAATAAATAAGAGCAGAAAACGAAGAATTATAAATAATAGAAAAAATAATCACGCATGATTTTTTATATATTATGTAATACATTAGATTTTGCCGAGTTTTTAAAATTAATTCTTTTTATCACCACTTCAATTACTCTTATCAATTACTTTTACATTTATTAAAATCATATTCAGGGTTATATACTTGAGCATAACGATTCTTCTAGTAGCTTTTCGGGTGCTATGAACTTTAATTGTTTTGGAATATGCAGTCACAACTTTCAATGAAGATTAAACATGATTAACATAAATACAATATGTGATGGAATTTAAAACATTAACGCGAAAACACAGTATGTGCGAAGAGCACGCAAAACTAAATTTCTTCGATTCTTGCAAATGTTAATAATAATGGGGAACTTCAGCAATTTTTTTTGTTTTTTAATCGGTTTAAAATGCTTCGAAACGAACAATAAAATTAAAAAAATTCTAGACAGGTTTTTTTTTTTAATTTGCAATCAAAGTTCGCCTCTCAGAATTCGCGGGAAAAACTATCCATTTTGGCGTCTGACGTCAAGGTTGCCTGACAGGGGAGACACACGCTTCCTTCCCGTTCGCTCTCTATAGAGATTCTTTTTTTTTCTATATTTTCTGACTATCGCATCAGATAAAATAATGTCGGCAAGATACAAGTATAGTATTGTTCCTAAATGTAGTAATACAACGCTAACGGCACCCGATAAATTATGTAATGCATTTGCATGTTCTTCTCACATACTGAATTTTCATGTTCACATTCTGCCACACATTTTATAAGGAAAAACTATCACTTCTATCACACTTAACCCTTTAACCTTTTAACCAACCCTTTAAGTTGTTACTATCTTTTCTATTACTCCCTGTAGTATTAAATACAAATTTGAATTATGTAATCCGAATTAACTTCCTTAAAGCAAAGCTCAAGGAATAAAAGACAAAACAGTAATTTTTAGAATAGTAATCAAGCAAATCCTACACCATAGCAATTATAATAATGACACTCTTTGAAATAAGTAGCTTGCATGCTATCCAATAAAAGGCCACTCTTTTCAAAGGTTTAAATGTACTGAAATATTTATTTTCCAAAACCGCTCGTGTCAACTACTGGTGTATTTACTCTATTTCAAAATGTTATTTGATCTAGTTACTTTTATGCCTAAAATAAATTGGGATATGCGTGCAAAATATTTAATATCAGAAAACTCTTTTGAAAACGATCCATGTAACGGAAACTAATTCTGTTTTTCACTTTTTTAATATCAACAATTTAAAAAAGTTTTGTTTCTAGCTCGTTAATGCGTACGATATATATTTCTACTTAATCGCATTATAATTGCATTTTACATAAAACTATTCACAATTTTTAAGATCCGCTTTCGGTTTAATTCATTTCTTTTTACATTAATAAACGAGAGTTTTTCGCATTCTCATGAGAAAGATAACGCAACCGAAGAATCGTTCATTAAAACTTAAATGGAATTTATTTTGAAAAGCATCAATTGTTGCATTTAAAAATACCGCGATTTCATGAACCGTTTCTTGGTCTTTGTTAAAATTTCTGACATTTAATTCAAAAGTTGCAGCTAAAATCATTCTTTGAGCTTTAAATTATTATTAATGATTCAAAACCTTACGCAGAGTTCTTTATTGTGTTGATCCCAAAACATTCTCTCTCTCTTTCGCTCGTTCTCTCTCCTTATCTGAATTCTCCGGTTACATTTTAATTATTTGTCTTTTAAAAAGTTTTGCAGAGAATAAATAATATTTTGTTTGCTCTCATTCATGCAAGATGCTCATTAAAAGGGTATTTTAATCCTTTTATATGAAGCGATTAAATTTAAAACTCTCAAATAAAACTCTCCGCTCTCATTCAAGAACTTTAGTTTGTTTTTGGTTTATCGTGAACAAATGAATATTTTATTCCTAAATGGGAACCCAAATAGAAGTAAAATCGCAAATTAATATTCAAATTTAATGCAGTGTATTAAGTTCATTGAAAAATATTAACAATGAGAAATGAAGATTTTTAATTAATGCATAGTGTTAAAATGCATGTGTATAAAGAATTCATATCAATTATCTATTCGGTAAATAGGTCAGAATTCAGTTCTTATGATATGAAAGTTGTATTGAAGTTGATCATCAGTATGAAAAAGTTAAAATCAGTAAAATATTACAAATTCACTTTTTTAAATTTTTCACAAGAGTAAATATTTAGGTGTAGTTCTACTATTATTTCTTTTTTAAATTTACTGATTAGAGAAAATGCATTGGAAATTCTGTTTTGCTTATGAACTTCAGGACCGGATTAAGACATTAAAGGCCTATAATCAGCGCAAGTTTCGGGGCCTTCCTAACTTCCAAAACAAAAATTTTTTAATGATTTTCATTTAATCTCTTTATAAACAATTTTCAAGTAAAAAATGTGAGGACAAACTGAAAAATTTCAGTATCTCGCAAATAAAAAAAAATTGGAAAAATTACAAACCCTTTTGTTATACAATCTAATAACTCTAATGCAAAGTTTGCCAGGATTGTTGTGTCAGTCAACCAATTACAAAACAAACTAGGCCACACTGATCTACAAGTTAATTACAAAACATGAAAAAAATCCAAAAAATAATATTGTGAAAAATTACAAACCCTTTTGTTATACAATCTAATAACCCTAATACAAAGTTTGCCATGATTATTGTGTCAGTCAGCCAATTGCAAAACACACTAGGCCACAATGATCTACAAGTGAATTTTGAAAACATGAAAAAATTCCTAAAAATAATATTTTGAAATTTAAGAGGAACTTGATTTTAATTTAAATAACTTCACGGGTCTTGTAAATTAAATGAAAGCGCTAAATTAAATTACCTTGGAAATAATGCAAAAGATCACGAGGCGTCAGGGGACCCCGAGTTTAGTTTAGTTATATTAACGTCCCGTTTCGTAGCAACACGAGGGCTATTTGGGGATGGACCTCGTTATTTTGAGCCGCGGTCAGATGACGAAGACGACACCTGAGCTGGAACCTTCTCTCCAAAACACCAGCGGAAAGACGTTTGGCCACTACGTATGATTTTACGTGCAACAAGCCCATTACATGACGGATCTTCAGTAGAATCGGGTTTCGATCCTCGAGCTCTCCAGCCCCGAAGCTGCCGCCGCGGCCTCAGGGGGCCCCGAAGTTGCGGGACCCCTAAGCAGTTGCTTACTTTGCTTATTTGCCGATGCGGTCCTGATGAACTCAAATTATTATTCTAAGCATTATCAAAAACCTCGTTTTTTTAATTCGGTGCTCTTAAGCCGTGACCTTGTAAAAGTGTCTTAGCTTCGTGATTGTTAGTCCTCGGGCTGGAGTCTGCACGGCAAAAACACAAATCTGGTGCCTTCTAATTTTGAGGAATCTCGATGTTAAATTCTGATGTTCCGATTTAGATATCATCTTCTTCGTTGGAGCGCAGTTAAAAACTCATCTCTCGTGCAATTTTAAAGCACCTCGTTAATATTACAAATTTTTCAATAAAGCCTTCCAGCGGCGAACTGTTCTTATATAAACTATTTTCATGATTGTAAAGTTAGATTTTTAGACACTTTTATTTAACTTGAATTGTTTCAAGTTTGCAAAAACGGATATTGTAATTGAGTTTTTACTCACTTCCTGATGTGCTAGAATTTTGAAATTTTGTACATTTGTGTGTTCTTCGTGACAATACACTATTTTCATTTTTAGAACTTTATAATAGTAAAGTTCTTTTTTCATAATAGTAAAATATAAATTATAGACTAAAATATAGGAAATAATTAAAATAAAAAAATCTACTTTTTAGGGATTTAATAAAAGTGTGTTTTTAAAAACTGTTTTTTTTTGTAGCTTATTTACTATAATAGATTTATCACTCATTTCTGTATGTACTAGGGTTCTGAAATTTTTTGCAGTTGTTAGTTCCCATAGGCAATGTAATATTTTACTAGCCGCTCTCTCGCTTTTCGAGGCTCTCAGCCACTCCTTTTTTCAGTTTTAAATACTGCATGAAGATCTGTGGAACAGACCATAAAAACATAGTATATTTCATATTCTTTGTAGACAACAGATTCCTTTAAAATTGTAAAATCTTTCAATAAACCTCATCTAGTTGTAATGTTTTGCACAACTTTCTCACGAATTTCGGCATGAAAGTCTTCAGATCCATAAATACGAAATGATATCGCCCTAAATAAACAGTTTCCATCACCTACAATAGGTATTTTACAATATTTTTGACACGCCATTTTGATGGAACTGTTGGGATTATTGATGAAAACAAAAAGTCATCGCAAAATTAAAACGTTTATTCCAGAAACAACTTCATTCTCTCATTTAACAACGCTGCATTCCGTAAAAGTTTTTTTAACAACTAATTTTCTTGTTGCCAAATCTAATAAAAATAAATTTAGAAAGGAAGCAAAATCGTTTGCTATTGATTTTAAATTAAATATTAACTAAAATAAAGATAATAATATTTATCGATATGTCTTAACAAATCGTCTGCTATTAAATCTGCTACCAAATTGTAGAGATGTCTTAACAAAATAGTCTGCTTTTAAAGTTAAATTAAATTGGAATGAAATGCAACAGAATTGCATTCAATTGAAAAATACTATTTTAAACTTACGAAAATAAAGCGGAACATTCTGATTCGTTAGTTATTTGAAAGAAGTGACGTAATAAATTGGCGAAACCAATCCAGTTTTTGAGGTTCAGAAACACCGCACTATTTTGCAAATAAATCTCCGTTATTTCCATTAATATATTCCGTTTATTATGCAATATTTCTCAAACATTAAGGTGTTGGGCGGCAGGCGACCCTTGATGACATGTCTAGACGTCATAAGCTTTCATTTGAAATAAAAATTATCGAAATCCGTCGAGTTGTTTGGGCTGGCGAACTGTCTCAGGGTTTTACCAAATTATTTTAAGCATATAGATGTTTTCAGAACTTAATTATCACCAATATGTTAATTCGCATTACATTTTGATGCAATATGAGGCAGTGCCATCTGGCAGTTAATTTGAGAAAACAATTATTACAAGACTCCGTAATATAATAGTAAATAGTATTCCATAATACAGATTTAATAATTTTAATCCTCCAAATTTTTGACAAAGTTATTTTCAGCTTTTAAGTACATTAATAAAAGCATGTTTTTATTTTATTATTATTATTTTTAGCTTTTCTGTAATAAAATAGCGAGTTATTTTCAAGCGTTGCTTACATGTAACGTTTTTGAATAAATTCTATACAGATTAGTATAAAAGAAAACTAATAAACAAGTTGTTATTCATTTGCAACGCTAATCTGTTTGAATAATTGAGACGCGAATTCTACGTTGCCCATTGTAAGACGGTTACATTAACCAGGTTATGCGGACAAACACCAAACCTCACGACAGACTTTCAGAATCACGTTTTCTACTTGAGACGCGAAATCTACGTTGTCCATCATAAGACGGTTACATTAACCAGGTTATGGGGATAAACACCAAACCTCCCTTCAGACTTTTAGAATCACGTTTGCTAGTTGAGACGCGAATTCTACGTTGCCCATTGTAAGACAGTTACATTAACCAGGTTATGGGGATAAACACCAAACCTGCCGTCAGACTTTCAGAATCACGTTTTCTAGTTGAGACGCGAATTCTACGTTGCCCATTGTAAGACGGTTACATTAACCAGGTTATGGGGATAAACACCAAACCTCCCTTCAGACTTTCAGAATCACGTTTGTTGTTGGAGAGCTGAATTTACGCTATTCCATTGTAGAGAGTTACATTAACGGTGTAGTGGATTCACAAACCTCGCCGTCAGACTTTCAGAATCACGTTTTCTAGTTGAGACGCGAATTCTACGTTGCCCATTGTAAGACGGTTACATTAACCAGGTTATGGATAAATCCCTTCAGACTTTCAGAATCACGTTTGCGTTGAGACGCGAATTCTACTTGCCCATTGTAAGACAGTTATCTAACCAGGTTATGGGGATAAACACCAAACCTCCGCCAGACTTTCAGAATCACGTTTCTAGTTGAGACGCGAATTCTGCTGCCCATTGCGACGGTTACATTAACTGCAGTTGGGGATAAACACCAAACCCCCTCGACTTTCAGAATCACGTTTGCTAGTTGAGACGCGAACTTCTCTTGCCCATTGTAAGACGGTTACATTAACCAGAGTGGGGATAAACACCCCCTGCCGTCGGACTTTCAGAATCACGTTTTCAGTTGAGACGCGAAGGCCCTATTGT
This sequence comes from Araneus ventricosus, assembly GCA_013235015.1. Lineage (NCBI taxonomy): Eukaryota > Metazoa > Arthropoda > Arachnida > Araneae > Araneidae > Araneus > Araneus ventricosus. The sequence continues at coordinate 3,016,589 of BGPR01000007.1, read as the reverse complement.
AAGACGGTTACATTAACCAGGTTATGGGGATAAACACCAAACCTCCCTTCAGACTTTCAGAATCACGTTTGCTAGTTGAGACGCGAATTCTACGCTGCCCATTGTAAGAGATTACTTAACCAGGTTATGGGATAAAAAACCTCCTTCAGACTTTCAGAATCACGTTTGCTAGTTGAGACGCGAATTCTACGTTGCCCATTGTAAGACAGTTACATTAACCAGGTTATGGGGATAAACACCAAACCTGCCGTCAGACTTTCAGAATCACGTTTGCTAGTTGAAAATTCGAGAAGCTACGTTTCCCATTTTTTTCTATCTCTAAGTAGTTTTTTGAAAGGAAAACATGTGATCATTAACCTTGAAAACTATTTATATATGTTTCTAGCGAAAACAGTGAGTGCCAGTCTTAGGGGACGCATGAAGAAAACATTAGTGCATTTATGTCACTTTTTAAAGTGAATTATCATGAAGGGGCGAAAAAATTATGTCATACCCCGGGCGCCATTTACCCTAGCTACCCCACTGCCATGCTTATCTGATTATGGGGATATTTATTAGATATTTCAAAAGGGGTGGTTCAGAAATCTTTAAACTCGCTGATCATTCATGGACAGTTTTAATATCAAATATTTTAAGTTATATAAAAAAGCATGACTATACAGTATTTTTAAGTAGTTTTATAAATAATTCATTACTTTTAGGGATTTTTTCATATTTGTATTTATTTATTTATTAAGCATTATTGACATAAAGAAGGCAAAATCTTTTCATACAAGATGTTGCCTGAAAGCCTAACGTGTATTTAATAAACTGATTGCTCAGTATATTTAAAATTCAGTCACTTTAGCATTATTCTTTCACAATCTTTCAACGATGACAAATCTAAAATTCATTTCAAGTGAAATTCTGCATCAGCATCAGAAAAAGAAATGACGATGCAGAAGCAATCATATTTTACTTTAATTCTATTTCAACCGGCACTGCAGCAACACTTACATCAACCAATGAACACAAGATAAAAATCACTGTCAGAATATCATTTTCTTTCGAATATTTGCATCCATTCTAGCCAAAATAAAACCGAAAAACATGTTTGCTTGTAGAGTTTTCATTTCTCTGTTTGAATAGAAAAATTCTATTCCTTTATTCTACGCAGAGAGCAGCAGAACTTTCTCTTTTGTCAATATTATAAGAAATTGGGAGGGGAAAAAACAATGTTATTCTATTCGCTCCGGGGGGGGGGGCGCCGGGAAAAATATCTACTGAAATTTAATCTTTTTGGCTATTCCTTCAGTCATCGTTTTATTGACTCCTTTACAGTGTTTGCATAGACTTCGTGCATTCGGTTTTTTTAATCAATATTTTTATCTGTTGCTTCATCGCTATCTAGATGTTTTCGATTTGAGAGTCGACTTACGCACTTATCCATACCTTTGCATATTTATGCAGGTTTCATTCTTTATTCTTTTTTTGCATGTTAAGAATGCTTTACTTCATTTTTATTGATTATTTTCATAAACAATCAATAGTCAACTTCAGCAGTAAATTCACGTTTTTATTGCTTCCGCCGCAACATGTTTCTCTGTTACATGGATTTTGTATCGATTTTAGATCGGTTTCTCCTTATATTTGTTTCTTCAAAAACATTTTTGTCTAAAAATGAATGCTCCATTTTCTTCATTTCACTATATCATTGCTTTAAGAAACAAAAGGAAATGTTCACTGTAATATTTTTTCCAATAAAGGATATTTTCAATCTTTTTACTACTGAGTGCATTTTTCAACGGCGAAAAAAATAGTTAGTAAACAGTCACAGCAGAATCCTTTGTGAAAAAAAAGAGATAAAATTTTATTCGCAATATAAGAAGCGGTATATTTGTTGACAGGTCACTTACTCGTAAAGCCATTTGTCCTATAACCCGTTTACCCGACAAGCTGATGCATTTGATTAAGCGAATTCAATGCAAAATTAATCAAAATATGGATGAGTTTGTAAGAAAAGTTAAGCAAAATATCTATTAGTTTGCTAGCAAAGTTAAGCAAAATATATTTTTATTGACAGCATTATGACTTAACTAAAATATCATGTTTAGCTAAGAAAAGATTTACACAAAACATCAAAAAGCACCAACAAAGATTCATATTTATAACCCTGAAAGCCCAAAAATTGGGTTATAGATTCTCTCAAAAGTAACTGTCTCAAAAGTAATCGACAGCTATATGACTGTGCAAAGGAGAGATTTATACGAAACATCAAAGAGCACCAATGGAGACTCGTGATTAGATTCCTGAAAACCTGAAAATGTACTTCTAGTTTATCTCAAAAGTAAAAGTGATATTTGCCATTATTCTAAACTGAAAAAATCTTACAACCTTCGGCATGCAAATGCCATGTTTCTTTTTCTTTCTTTTGAAAGATAAAACAAATTGCATCTCGATCAGTGTTCCAGAAACTTGATCGATATTCTAAGAAAATAATTGTATATCATCTTCCATAATTGGAGAAATTTTCAAGACTTTGCTTTTCCAAGTTTTAAGGTTATATCGACTTATTTAAAGTTGGAGCGAAATTTTCGCAAAGTATAATTTCAAGAATACAAACATTAACTAATCGATATAATAGAAACAATTCTAGTTAATATCAGCAAATTTTGATATCATCGTTTTCATAATGTTTCCCATAGATAACTAGAATTTCAAGAACCTGAAAGTCCTAGTTCCGACGCTATTTTTCTGAACAAATTTGTCAATATTGTTTTACGGAAAAAAATAAATTTTATAAAAAATTAATAATCCTTTTTTCAAGTCTTTATTTGTATACGATAGGATTTTAAGAGTTTTCTATTCATATTTCCCACGTTACAGCATTTTGTTGAATAAATGAGAACTATTTCTACCATGGAGTGCAATGCTAATTGAAAAGAAAGATTGCGACATCTTTACAAAAAAATCCCATTGCTATTCCATTGCTTTCTAAATTATGTAATTCTAGAGAACTTGCTGCAGAGAACTCCAATGTTATTTGTTTTGTCCAGCTAAATTCGTAAACTTCTTCACTGCTCATCGTCTCGAAATTTGAATATTGAGGCTCCTTTGAGATCCTCATCATCTGATCATGTTTCTGTATTTCGAGATTTACCCAGTAGTCCCCTCGGGGGAGCCTATAACCCCTAGAGGGCGGATCGGGGAATGCCTTTATTGGTTCCAGTAGGTGGTAAAAGGGAAATAAGAATTCCTTCCGCTGACCAACAGGTAGAAGTCCAACTCCTTAGGGCAATGGTAATTTCTTTTCCCATATCCTCCCACTTTAAAGTTATGAGGATATATGTGAACGGTGAGAGAACGTACGCGCAATGCAGTCCCTGTCCGGACACTGAATTGTCTCCGAACCACATTTTTGATTGTCCTACTATCCTGAGGGTGTGGCAGGGTGTCTACTTCTCCCCTGCGGAAGAGTTATACTCCTACAAGATAGTATAGGTTGCTTAGACTGTACTTTTCACTCATGATTTTATCTGACTGACTCGGTGGATACGCCAGCATCACCCCAGTAGTCCTTGCGTAGTTTCAAAATAATACGCTAAAGAGAGTGGCCATGCAGTTATTTATTTACCAAACTACCCTCTCACAAGAAGTTAGGAATATTTCAAAATGATTATGAAGCGACAAAAAACAGAGCATTTCATTATTTTTTATTATCATTAAACAAGAACATCAAAAACGCAAACGACAAGTCAAAGAAAGCTGTTCGATTATGCACTGGCAAGACATCTGGCAAACAGTACAGTGCCTCCTTCAACACTTCTTGAACTGGAAGCTGCCCAGGAGCAAAGATGGCAGAGGATCCACAAGAACAGCTGGACATTCTGATCCTGTCCATACCCCCATCGTAGTCAGTTTGTTTTGTCAATGTTCAGTAACCATAAAGCCTAATGAACAGTCAATGTGTGGCATTCTCTGTTCACCCCCACCAATGTGTCACTTGCTACTCAATCAGGTTAATTAGGTTGGCATCGCATTTGTACAATCTAATAACTTTCTTTTATTTGCCGTTTACTTTTCTGATGTCCTTTTTCAACAAAAAAATGAAATGCTTCTTCTTTTATCGCTTCATATTCATCATGAAATATTCCCTAATTTTTGTAAGCAGTGTATTTCTGATATTTTAAAGGGAAAAAAATTATCACCCATTTCAGCATGGTGCTACAAAAGTTCTAATGATAATATTTTAGATCATAGGAAATTGATGAATATTTAGAATAAAAATGCGGGAAATGAGGTTCAGTTTTTTTCCTTGTGCTATTTTAATAATTTACTTTATAGGAATTTTACTTGCTTTGGGAATGTGTTCGTAAATCATATGCTTAAAAGCAAAATCTTTATTTTATTAAATTTGTATCTACTGATTTCAAAGCATTCTATCCCCTCTTATAAGTTTCTTAATACCCAACAACATCTATGCTCGAAATTCCTAGTGCAAAATTTTCAGATCGTCCATGAAATGGATACCAACAAAAATTTCACTTGCGAGGTAAGTCACACTGATTCACAAGTCTCTGAAAAAAATTAAGACCGATTTCAGCATGGTGCTACAAAAGTTCTGGTGATAATATGCATCATTCACAAATGATCATTATCAAGAACCCTAGTTTCAATCAAAGCCTGGCAGACTTGTAACGCCTCTACAACAAAGCATATCCTCCATGTGTTCTAAACTATAAATGAATTCAAAAATGAGATGAAAACACTTGAAGTGTTTAGAGAAGTGCCTTGAATAACTTTTCGCATAATCTTTTAGTTCCTTTCAACAACCTGCAGTTATGTAGGAGAGAGATCGTCTCATTAAAATATTCTCTTCGTCATTCCAAGAGCGACATTTAAAAAAATGGAGAAAAATAATTTAAAAATGAACAACAGGATTGCAGGAAGCCATCTGTTGGTTTCACACGTTAGAAAGAAATTCTTTACTATAACTCCTTTCTCTTTCGTTTATATATATCTAATGCACCTAATAAATACTATTTATTTGCTATTTCAAAAATGAAATTGTTAGAAAATGCTGTATTATATTTTCAACATTGAAATTATTAGAATAATGCTGTAGAAAAATTTCGTAACACAGCAAACCATGTTGCAGAAAAACATATTCTATGCATAAAAATCTTTTAAAAATTTATCACAGTGTTGCATTTTTCATGTAACGATTAATTATCTTGAGTCAATTTTTATTTTAATATCCAAATAGTTAAAAGTATTGATACGTTAGTATTTAACTCTAATGAGCTTTGAAAATAGGATACAAAGTGGTTCAGATTGAAACTAATCTTTAAAATATCCAGAAAGAAAGTGCTGTTAATTGTCAAGATGATATATGTGCTACTTTTCCATCATCAATCTTCATCGCTATTATCGACTCTCGCAACATTGAATCAATGTTAAAGCATTTTATAATTTTCTATTTAAATGCATACGTACACAAAAATTAAAATAATAGTAAACATACATGGCTAAGAGAAATTTTTGTTTTTATATTAAAATTTTTCAAACTTGATTCTTGTATTTCATGAAATATAGACTTTATGAGTGCATTTTGTAACTTAAGAAAATCATTTAGTTTAAATTTAAATAAGTATTCTTTATTCTTATGATATGAAAGTCATCGTTGCACATCACTATAATCAATTGATTTATCAGTCATTAGCAACTTGAATTCATTCTCTCTTTATGTGTGTTTATTTAATATTCTTTATAATTTTTTTAGCATAAGTTAATCGCTATTATCTTATGAACTCATTAAGACTTATGTACTCATTAATTTACTGAAAATAATTTCATTGTTTTGAAAAAACGATCAAATAACAAAGCCGACCTCTGAAACCCACTCTTCGGACTTCCTAAATATTCGACTTATATTTCAGCCAGAAATCAATTTGGTATGCATCGTTTCCACATTTCCGATGGATTGCTGATTAAATTTAGTTAGAATAATTAACTTTCTGTTTCTGAAGTTACACGAGATTTATAAATGGAGAAGACCTGTAATTTTGAAATACTACGTCACCTGTGTGAGTCGGCATCCGAATATTCAAACGTCCACGCCGCGCTAAGATAAAGACTGAGACTAGCGGATTTTACGTACACCAGACCAACATGTATGGAGGTTCTTCGATGGAATCGTAGCCCGAACCCATTATCTTCCTATTCTGAAGCCGAGACCATACCACTAAACCACTACACTTCTTCATCTGATAGTTGGTAAAAAAAACACGTAAACGTTATTCTTCCATCACATGAAATTAGTTACTGCATTAATTCGATTTGAAACAATGCGAAAGTAATTTAAAACTAGTGGAAGTGTCTCTCCTCTACTTTCTGGTATACTTGCAGAATGCGGCGCATTATCTCTGAGGCTTCGCAGCATACTGAAGAGAATCAAGCACAGTGAAATGAATGCCATTTGAACATCCTTTCTCCGATGAAGTATGGGAACTAAAATTCCATAAGGATCTACATGTTTGGTGGCAACGCCATATGTAAAATTTCATTTATCTAGATTGATTTGTCTTTCAATCATTTTCTTCACACACACACGAACAGCAAACAAATAGACAACCAAACCTTTGATGGATTTATTTCAAAGTTAGACACAAATCTAATTTTTTTATAACAATCATATAGTAAAATTCATGCATCTGTCTTGATGCAGTTTTCAGATATCAATTTCGCATTCGCACGAATCGACAGAGAGTTAAACACATATGCACGATTCTATCTATAATAGAATTGTCCAGAGATGTATGTAACGCTGAACGGAGCTTAAAATAATCACGCCCCTTTAGTCTGCGTCATTATTGAAATAGCGAATCGGATGATTAAGATCGGATTAATCGGATTGTATAAGAATATTACCTCAGCTTTCAACAATGGAAGAGAAAGACGCAATTAAATATTTGTTTAATCAATGAAAACGGATTGAATTGTGTTTCAACAATGAAAAGTATTGTTGTAAATTATGCCAAAAAATATTTTTATATATAATGCCGGGCGGAGCTTAAAGTAACCCCGCCCATTTTGTCTGCGTCATTATTGAACGAGCAAATCGGATGATTGTATAAGACCTCATTTTACCTCAGCTTTCAACAATTAAAGAGAAACACGCAATAAAATATTTGTTTAAACAATGAAATTGGATTGAATTGCGTTTCAACAATGAAAAGTATTGTTGTAAATTATGCCAAAAAATGTGAAAGAGATTTTGTATTTCATCTTTCGTGAGTAAATCTGTTACAATCAGTTCTGAGATATGGTTTGCAGGCTAAAAGCCCGTCTGAGAATGGGACAAATTTTCTAGTAAATAAATAAAACCGTAGGCCAAATTTCATCTATCTAGCTTCTTCAGATTATGAGATTCGTGTTCCCATGCACAGAGGCAAACAGACTCCTCGCAGACGGATTCTGTCCAAACTTTGACAGATCTACAATTTTGGTGTCCAAAATTCCAAACTTCCAAAAAACCGCATTCCAAATTTCATCTGTCTATCATCTTGCGTTTTTGAGTTATCATATTCAGAGACAGACAGACATGATTCCAAAAATGGTTTCTTTCAGACACAACGAAGTCTAAGACATGTTGATACATGAAAATGTCGAGGTACAGTTTTTTAACGGTTAAAATACTTTCTCTTCATATACTTCGTATACTAGAAAGTAAAATATTTAAATAATAATATGTTCAATATTTGCTTATAAATATACTCAAATGCACCTAAAAGAATTGTAAATGAATGAAATCCATTCAACTACATCTTTTGTAACAGTCGGAAAGCTATTTTAATAGTAACTTTGCTATTACAATTGTTCGTTATAAATTGTTAATTTAAGTTGTTATACAGTTTTATTTAACTTGACATGTTTCATTATTTATAAAGACGGAATTTTGTAAGCATTTATTTCACTCACTGCCTGATATGCTAGAGTTTTGAAATATTGTATACTAGCAGTACGCGCACGGCGTTGCCTGTGGAATCAGGACTCAGGAATGTGGAGTCAGTCAGGAAACAGGGAAAAAATGCCCACAATGACACGAAAAAGTTTTGAAAACAAAATCAAAACAAAAGATGCATATTATTGATTGTCCCGCTTATTTTTCTTTGCGATAATGACATTTATCAAAACAGAAATGTATATATTATTGAGTATTGCCCGCTTCTTTTTCCTCTCGACAATGAAGCAAATGTAATGACGTCACCTGCCGGAAGGAATCGAATTGTAGAAAGGCATGCTGGGAATGAAAGCATATGACGTCACCTGCCGCGAGGAAGGTCATGCACCAGCCAATGAAATGGCAACAACGCATTCTGGGATCGTCCGGATAAACTCTCGCTGTTAAATTTCTCTAGCAAAAAAACTGTTTGAACTGATCAGGGAAAAATTAATTAAAAGAAAACGAAAAAAGATATTCTAACCGTTCTTGTTTTAAATCCGACAGAAACGTTCCAGTTATAAGCTGAAAAAAAATGAAAATTATAGAGATGTTAGAAAATCAGATGCGAGAATTTGAAGAAATACGTATTAAAAATTACCATAAAAGTGACTATTTTTCAAAAATTTCGCAAAATTCAGTAAATTATGTTAGACATACGAAACAAACTTCATTAGAATCATTCTCGTTTGTTCTTTCCGATGGTGCAACTTTTTTTTGTACAATTATTCGAAGCCATGTTATTGAGAAATGAGTGCGAAAAATCACCCAAAACATTACAAAAAATTAAATAGAAATTTTCTAGATTAAATTTTAAAATTCAGGCTTCGAGGTGCATTCAGTCACCATTACGACTACCTGTGTGCCAAATTTTGTGGCTGTAAGTGAGATAGATTCGTCTGGACATCGCAGACGCACACACAAACACACACACGCACGCAAACATTGCCTTTTATAAATATAGACTTACATGTTTTCGGTGAAAATATAACATTTTTATCATTTCAGAACTCGATTATCCGTTATCCTATTAATTTATTTGATTTTTGATTTCATACCAGTGGCACCACCTGGTGGGTAATTTAAGAAAAAAATTATTTCAAGATTCCGTAAATATTTGTAATAACGAATCATAAGTTAAAG
>BGPR01000007.1:2974872-2996548 GCA_013235015.1 Araneus ventricosus | reverse complement strand
GATTTGAGCTCACAATACAGAGAGTAGTTAGATGTTAGGATAGCATACGCAGTTGCATTTGTCACATGTCTTCGATATCACGAGAATTGATTTCAATATAAACAAAAAATTTTTTCATGTTTCTTAATTTATTTTCGCAAAGAATTCGTAATAGTATCATGCAATAAGTAATAAAATATGAACTCTTTCGGGAGATGCATTGTCCTTGAGCACAAGTGTTTTGTAAAACTGTAATTTAAGCTGAAAAATGAAAGCTAATATAAAATTCCGATAAATTAAAGAAGTTGATTTGCCTCAAGAAATTATTCATCTATTTTTAAAAGAATTTCTATTTTCTTTTTTCAGCCAAGTAAAGATTCGACTTGTATTATTTTCTACACATTCATGAGTAACAACAGGTCGTATTTTTCAAGTCTATCCTTATTTTTTCCACACTTACAAACAAGACACTCCTTTAGTATCACTATCACTACACAATCTATGTCTCTGAAAAGGGAAAGAAATTCTTTCCTTTTAAAAAAGTCTACTTTTAATGTGTTTCTGTTTTTGTACCCAGACGCTTCGACTTAAAAAGCAAAAAAAACACATACCAAAAGGAGCAAAACTGCACAATCTACTTTTAGTTGAAAAATTTTTAAAGGAGAAAGGAACATCGTAATTTCTCATTTATTTACTTCTCTTATTTCTCTTGCTCTTGAGCTTTTAACTTTTATCGGTCCCGAACATCGACATCGGTTGATGGATTATAGTTTCGACCCCTCTCGGCTTCCTTTCGGGCGTTTCCGGAATGTTCGGGGAGGAACGGGACACCTTAACTGAATCGTGATTAAATTTCGGCGAGACTTGACAACAATTGAAGAATTGATCGTCAAGTGACGTAACCACTCGGCGCAAATAAATGAGCTGAAACTTAAAATAACGTGTCAATACATTCGACAACCTTCATCGGCATGAATTGGCCACTTATAATGGTCTCGGTGACAGATATCTTTCAGTTCAGACCTCTCTACAGAGAACTGGTGCACGATTAAAATTAAATTTTGGCAGTGGATAGTTAAATTAGATAGTGGGACGCCACAATGAATCGAATTCCTTTACAGAGAATGAACTCGTATTGACAGAAAAGGTTTGGGAGAAATTCTGGAATTAAAGATGGAGGTTGTTGGTCATGAAGAAAAGCTTTTTTCATCCGAATGTTTTAGTAAATGTCGATAGATTTGGTTTGAGACTTTTATGCACATTTATTAATTTCTTGTGAATTATATATATGCTTTATGAATTTTTATACATTTATTTTATATAGTTATATATTTTTATATATTAGATATTGTAATATTTTTGCATAACCATTAAAAGATTAAAGAAATTAAAAATAAGAGATATTGGCATTAATATGAAAGTCTTCTGAGAGACATTTAGTCTTCTTAATAACTATGGAAAATAATAACTTTTCCCTATAAATGTGCACAACTTGGCTTAGGAGAGATATAATTGCTATTACAGTTAAGACTAACCTTGAAGGGTGTATTTATTTAAAGAAAGATTGTATTTTTTTCACAACACTAAAAATAAAAATAAATAATATTGATAATTATATGAAATATATGTAATATGCACACAGATGGGCTAATATTAAGGACTAGCAGTATGCGTACGGAGTTGCCCGTGGCATAATGACTTCAACAAAATAAAAAAGGCCCAAAGTTTTGAAAACGAAATCAAAACATATATATATATATATATATTATTGATTTCGTCCTCGATTTTTAGTTAAAGTACACTCAGGAACTTTCTTTTAACTAAAGATATCAGCATATATGCGCGACTATCAAACGTATAAAACAAATAAATCAAATGATTCTTGGATCAGTAAAATGAAGTAATTAATAGTAGCTGGCGCAATAAAATGATCGAGAGTGTGACGTGACTTTCGCTTCATACCACCAGCCAATCGGATAGTAGAAATGCATTCTGGGAGCTGTGAGTAACCTTGGGTCAGACGAAAGCTCTGTCGATTCGGATATGCGAGAGAAAATGTTTTTAACTGATCAATAAAAAAATTCATAGAAAATCGGAGAAAAAAGATATTTTAACCATTCTTGTTTTAAAACAGGGATAAATATTCCGGTTTATACCTAAAAAAATTTGAAAATGATAGCGTTATTAGAACGTGGGATGCAAAAAAATAAAAATTGAAAGTTAAAAATATAAATGAAAAGTGACTATTATTTAAAAATTTCTCAAAATTCAGTAAATTATGTTAAAGTTTCAAAACAAACTTCATTAGAACAAACATTGTTTGTTCTATCCGATGGTGCATTGATTGTTTTTCAACGATCATTAGAAGAGATACTACAGCCGTAAACGTGCCAAAAATGTCCCAAAACCACACAAAACATTAAATAAAAAAATTTCTAGATTAATTTTTAAAATTCTGGCTTCGAAGTGCATTGAGTCACAATTACGACTACCTGTGTGCCAAATTTTATGACTGTAAGTGCTATAGATTCGTCTGGATATCGCGCGCGCACACAGATAGACACACGCACACACGCAAACATTGCCTTTTATAAGTATAGATAGCGTTATTTGCAGGTACAGTGAGCCAACGGCCTGTTCTTATTTGATAACTTTAGTTAAATAGCATTGGGCGCGGTCGGTACTTCGGAGGGTGACCGCCTGAGGAACATTGTGTGTTGTTGGCTTCCTTTTTGAGTTCTTGACTCATGGACTTGGTTAATTATACTATATCAAGTGGAATTGGTTTCAACGAGTAAAATATCTGCGGATGAAACGTTATCCATAGTTTTAAGAATAAATAATAAGTTGTCTTGAATTTTTTCTTTAATTTTAATAATATAAAAAAGATTTTTAATTTAATTCCCAACATTATTTCTCATTGCTGGACTTAGATTCAAACCGTTTCCTTGTTTCTATAAATATATATATTTGTTTGTTTTTAATCCACTCTTAAAAACTGTGATAGGAAGATGATGTTTATTATTTAGATTCCTTGCAGGAATTTTATCTACTTTTGGATAAAGGGATTGGTAGGTGCTGTATCTTTGGATAAAACATTATTTATTAGGCAGTATACGTTCTATTCAGTTTAACTTTTCTTCTATAGAAGTAACTGAAGAGACCTCAAAATAAATATTTAAACTTTTTAAAATTTACAACACATGCGAGCTTTGGGTAGGCTAAAAGTAATAAGAATAGAGTTTTTTAAATATGCTGGAAAATTAACAAGGGTTAGGAAAGAAAAAGAGCAAACTCAAACGAAATATTGAATTTATAGACATCGCTTTTAAACCTGATTAACGAAAATTCAGATTCTTAAACAGATTGTTTATGTTCACAAAAAAAAAACACCTCACTTGCTGGTCAGATTCGATCCCATGACAATTCAGTTAGTAGGCGAGCGCTTTACGACCATGCCACTCGGCCGTGATAGGAAGATGTACGGGGTCATTTAGTTTCCTTTTTTAGCCTTTCGCCCTTTGATAAAATTTTTAACGACGTTTAATTCTGCATTTTCTTCATATACATTTGCATTTTGTAAATGAGGTTATAGCAGACTTAAACTATTGACTTTGGATTTCCGTCAACTGCAAAGAAAAGTTTAAAATTTCTTAAGACATCTCTAGAGATTTTGGAGCTCATTAGGATCGGAAAGTATCGATGCTCAAGCTCATCAGGATGATAAGTTATCGATTTTTATCGATAACTTGCCAAGAGGTTCAATTTATGACTGAAAGAAATCAGAAAATATATTTTCTCTAGCAAATTCAATCAAATGAATTAGAAACCAGCACTCAAAACCAATTTAAATGTGAAACAAAAATGTCGCATGTCTCCGACTTAACACTGAAAATTCTCGCAAAGTAGCATTAATCTTTCTTTTAATAATCTCATTAACACAAAAAGAACATTTCAAGTACAAAGAAAACATTTCAAAATTCTTACAAAAGCGTATTGAATTTCACAAAACCTAAAAATAATTCATGGGTACAGTATACCTGAAAATAACGTTTTATTCGTAGGTACAGTACCTGCAAATAATCACTTCTTGATATTAAACCAAATATTTCAGAAATACAATTGAAACAATTAAAGATAATTTTCACACTTGTAACTGATACTCGCAGAATTCATCTTATAAAAATGCTTCAAGAGTAAACACAAGGGAGTTTCGGCTTCGGAATCAAAATAAAGCAGTTTCCAGACCCAATACCACCGAAGAGTAGCTGTGTATCTGAATTAATCTTCTTTAGCATTGGTACCGTGTTGGTCTGGTAGAAGAATATCGGTTTCAACATCAGAAGGTCGCAGATTCAAAACTCGGTACAACCGAAGATCATTCGTACGTGGGGCCATAGCGGATGTTTCATCTATAGAGGTTCACATGTCTTCCCACTGGTGTAGGTTGGAGGATTCGACAGGGGAATGCCGACTCAGGCGTAACCCTCATCATCTGACAACGGTTCAAAATTACAAGGTCCATCCAAAAATAGCCCTTGTGTAACTTCGAAATGGGACGTTAATCTTACTAAAGCCTCCGTAAAAACTTCACACCATAGCAACAGGAGAACATTTGATTCTGAAGGATGTAAAAATGGACACTCACGAATGCTCAACGCCACGCAAATTCGACTGTTCCACACCAAAACCGGTCGTCAATGTGAAAAACCGCTCAGAATTGGTGCTATGTGGAGCCGAAGGTTGGTTTTCCATCGCTGCATTTGAACTTCCGGGCCATAAATCAACACCGGCGGGAGTACATACGTGTAAGGGAGGACTTGATGTACGTGATTCAAAGAGGAAGTCGGGGTTCGGGATCAGAATGATTGGTAATGGATGGATTTGCATTGCGTGGAGCGGTTGTGAATGCCCTATCTAAATGGATGGTCTTAAAAATAGAATGGTGTGGAGTGCCAACATGCCATTCGCGTGAAGGGCAGCGGTCATGAAGGACCTGTCTAAATGGATGGGCTGAAAAATAGAATGGTGTGGAGTGCCAACATGCCATTCGCGTGAAAGGGAGCGGTCGTGAATGACCGGATTAACATGCTGGTAGATTTCTGATTGACTTCAGTCTAAAACCCTTCAATCTTTTATCTCGAAACCGAGGCCACTGGGCCACTACGGCGCTAGTGAGGGTCATAAGCCCTCACATTGGTGTAATATGGAAATTTGAACAATTGTGTGTTGACTTAGATATTATACCCTTCATCTACCGGACGTTTAAAATAACGAGCTCAGTCCTTAAAAGACCTCATTTGTTTTGAAAAAGGACGTTAGTTGGAGGATACAATCATCACGAAATAAGAGGTTGCAAATACAGTCAACATCAGGTTATAATAAACGGAGAAAGAGAGGAGTAGCATATGATCCTGAAATAAGATGCTTGACAAACAAACTGAAAGTTAACAGCATCTTCAGCTCTGTTGTTATTAGAAACGCAAGACATTCCTTGAAATATAATCAGTTTAAATCCTTTTCAAAACTCGATTCTTAATCCTTAAATATAAATGGAAACAAATGCTACTTTCTGATTCTTTGACGGACTATTTGTTCGTTTCCTACCTTCAGGTTCATCAGTATACTCAACTCTTTTTAAGCAATAGTACAATCAGTCGCAACAGAAAATTAAACAGCGCAACTGAACATTTTCAGTTATTTTTCAAACTATATAATACATTTTTAACTATCTGGTTCTTGCACGAATTCGAGAATTAATAGTATAGCTTTACCATTGTAACAAACAAGATATCGCTCTGAAAGAAATCTACAAGCTTATTTAAAATAACCACAAACAATGAAAACTTTTATTAACAATGGAATTCCAAGATTCTTTACAAAATCATGTCTGAGTAGCACGTCGATTGTTCTCATTGTTATCTTGCCTGCCATTTGAAAGTCATTTAAACATTTCCAAAATATTTCAAATATTCTTCCATCTTTCAGGATTAGTAAGTGAATTTATTTCATTTACTCTAGTTTCTCTATATTTAAAATATAAATGCACAACTCGCTTTAAACATGTGTTGCTTTGTTATGATTTGCGAATGAGGAAAATTCTCTTTCATGCTTTAATTTTTAATACACTATTCATATTTTGTCCAATTAGCGATTACTTAAATATTTTTGGAACTCAAATAAGTTATTTCTACTTCTTAAATGTTTTCCATTTGAAGGATAGTGTAAAAAAATAGTTAGAATAAGTTGCATTGATTCGTGCCAACATGATCATCTTTTTTCATAACTACGGCTTTTATACAACCAAAAATACTATGTGTTCTTTTCCTAGAAGACAAATAATGGTCTCTTGAATAAACTGGAAACAAATCCATAAACTAGTTTTTACATTTTACAAGAAGTCAGTTAGTGAGAATTAATGAGCATTTAACTTCGAGAATTATCCTTCAAGTGAGTGAATTCAAAAGATTTGAATGAACTTTTAATAAATAATGCGACAGAAGATATTTTGTCTTCTTTGGGAACACGCGTGGTCATGTTAAATTATAAAATATTAGATCCAATGGGTTATCAATTAATTAACATAAGGCATTTTTCATTATTCGGATTGGTTATTAACCGATTATTGATTTATTGACGATTTTTATGGGACTCATTCGTTTAGGAAATCCCCAGAAAAACTTTTATAATTTGAGTACTAAAAGTGTTAAACGTTTTAAGTACCGCACGAAAACTCTTCACTCTAGCCGCAGTAATGTTTACACAAGCGACCTCTTTAAACGCTCCTTTGAACTACTTAGAGGACTACCAGGCACTTTTAACGTTTACCATAATATTAGGCATTGATTATTTGACACTTTAACGTGAAAAAAGGTGTTTGAATTTATTTGGAACTTATATATTTACCACGTTTAGTCTTCATTTTCTTCTCACATTTATTTATGCATTATAACGATACTACATACAGTGTGCCCGCTAAAGTCCGTTGTCACCCCAATAATTTCTAAACGGCAAGAGCTATAGTCATAAAAGTGGGGTCTAGGTATAGTAGAGTTGCCATGCGCTACGCAAGAAAACAGCTTACAGCGCCACCGGCAACAAAATTCGGAATTAGCATTCTTATTTTAAAAAACGGTACGAAATACGGGAAAAAGTCAATTACAAAGTTATTCAGCACCATCGGTTTAGTAAGAGAAGACACTTCCATATAGTAATGTTAAAAATAGAAGGCGTTAAATGCATAATTGTTTGGTTCGCAACTCCCAAAATTGTAACGCGACATAACGCGGAAGAAAAGAGAAAAGGAAGGACGTAATATCCGATTTTCTAGAGGATTTGCCGTTGAGTGACCTCCGGAGTGTATGGTTCCAACACGACGGCGCCCCTCCGCACAAGGTATCAAGTGTCCAACAGTACATTCGGGCCACATTCCAGCAACAAGTCATCGGGTATGGTGCTTGCGTAGAATGGCCTCCACGTTCACCTGACGTGAACCCATTGGACTTTTTTCTGTGGGGATACATCAAACAGCGAGTATATGCAACCCCTCCACCAACATTGCAGGAACTTCGAAACCGTATTACGGATGCTTGTGCCAGCATGTCACCTGCCATGTTGTACAATGTGCAGCGGGAAGTGCAGTCCCGTGTCCAGATGTGTATTGTTGCTGAAGGACATCATTTTGAGCATGACAGATAGATGATCCTCATTTCCGGCAAGTGCAGTTTTGTTCAACGCATCAAATAAATGTGTGTTTTGTGCTTTTCATTTGTATCATTTTTGTGCGCAAGTTGTTGTTCTTTTGTAATAAATCGATGATGCTGAACAACTTTGTAATTGACTTTTTTCCCGTATTTCGTATCATTTTTTAGATAAGAACGCTATCTCCGAATTTTGCCGCCAGGTGGCACTGTAAGCAGTTTCCTTGCGTAGCGCATGGCAATTTTACTATACCTAGACCCCATTTTTATGACCATAGCTCTTGCCGTTCAGAAATTATTGGGGTGACAACGGACTTTAGCGGGCACACTGTATATCTGGCATGCTTTCTATGGTGCTTGGTAAGATACTGCTTTGTAAAGAATAAAGATGCGGCCTGAATAGCAAGAGTTTTCCAATGTAAGTAAATTTTCTCTATAGAATATGTTAAGTGTATATTAATGCAGAGTCTCCTGGTCAGATAAAAGATATTTATGAGGATCTTGAAAATCTATATTTATAAACTTTCTAATAAAATTCATTTTGGTATATTTTTATCTTTTAGATCTTCCTGTAAGGCCTGATTTACAGTTTCACAAGAGATGGAATGCTACACAAGAAAAATATTCTTCTTTTTCCTTTCGTTTTGCTCCCCGCATATAAATAAAGGAAATTAATAGTTTTTTCAGAAAAATATTAATAATTATCGGAAGATTGATTTAATATCTATGGTACTTAATTTTTAGACCATGTTGAAGCCTCTTATTTATAGTACTGATAAAAATGGAGTTATGGAATAAGAAAAAAGGTGTTGAAACTCTTTAATTAATGAAAGATATTTAGAAATATCTAAAGATTTCGGTTCACAAAAAGGTACATACTGTACACATTCTCATTGAGATTACGGATGGCAGCAAGACTATCAACAGGATGATTAAGCACAGATAAATTAGTTCCTCGTGGAATTTAAGTTTCTAATGATTTAGTGGTGCAGTATCTATATAGATTGTTATTTTAAATTTAAAATCATAACTTAAAATGTTATTTAAGATTTGAAAAAAGTATTATGAAAGGGTATTTTTTCATTATTATTCACCGTACACTTTTCAAACTTGTCTTATTTTTTGGCATCAATCATCTAGAATCTTTTTGATATCTTCTATCTTTTATTTTGCTGCATTCATTTTGTAGCTGTGTATCGATAAATATTTTATGTACAATATCAAAATAAAACTTTTACAACAAAAATGCGATATTCTTGTTGCATAAAACATATCTCAAAGAAATGTGACATACTAAAAAAGTAATTTTTGTTATTTTCATATAGTTTGAGAAAAATAAGAAAATTTGTCAGTAAAAACGTATATATACATGTCAGATTTCTGAAAGATCAAGTCTTTTCTAAATTCTTCCTCTTAGAAAAGATAACATCGGTTCTGAGACAACTCTAAACAAGCAATATCCGACTTATCAAAGGCATTAACATAAAGCTGACTGAAGCAAGCACACAATACAAAACTTTTGAAGTCTACAATAAAATATTTCTGTCGTTTCTCTTAGAAATTAGAATAAATTTAAGTGAAGTTAAGCAACAAACTATGAATAAATATCTCAGAAGAAAAATATTCTTCTATCTGCTTCAATCAAATTCTGTTCTTCTTGTAACTGAAATTTATTTCATAGTAAGGTATAATGTGAATACGTTATAGCTGGAGTGTAATAGGATTTCTAAATAAGAATAAGTTCGAGCTTCATGATCGAAGGGCTTCGTATTCGAGTCTCGGTTCCGGCGAAGGCTCATCAAGAGGGTGGAACTGACACAGGATAGATCTGAAAGGTTCAAATATATTCATCATAAAACATAGGAGATTGATTTACAGTGTAATGGTTTGAACAGAGTTTTGACTGCACAATTACTTGCATGCAACCAAAAATAAATAATTTAAAAACTCTCATAACAGTTTTGTGCATAAGCTTTAAATAATTTAAAAAGTTTCACAACTGTTTTGTACATGAGTTTTAAATAATTTTAAAATCGTCATAACAGTTGTACATCAGCTTAGTCAAAATTGTCAGGTGGGTTTATATGTATGGGAAAAGCTACAGATCACTTAAAAGTCCAGCGATATTCGCTGCAAAATAACATCCAGTTTAGGCGACACTCTTGGAAAAGGCACTCAAAAATGCAGCAAACTTTTCTACCGACTAACGTCAAGTCTGGCCGGTTCTCAGAGAGCAGAACTACATGGTACCAAAAGGTCCAGACAAGGTATGTACGAAAAGTGTAATTATGTCCAGTTTGAGAGACACTCAGAGAAAAGAAAGAAAAGATGATGAAGACATTCAAAAATACCAACTTTGCTGCCAACCAACATCCAGTTTGGTAGAACTGCAAGGAACTCGAAAATCCATTAAGGTATGTAGTACCAAAAGTATAATTATGTCCTCCGAAAAAAGAACGAAAAGACGATGAAGACATTCAAAAATACCAACTTTGCTGCCAACCAACAACCAGTTTGGTAGAACTGCAAGGAACTCGAAAATCCATTAATGTGTAGAGTACCAAGAGTATTATTATGCCCTCCGAGAAAAGAACGAAAAGACGATGAAAACATTCAAAAATACCAACTTTGCTGGCAACCAACAACCTGTTTGGTAGAACTGCAAGGAACTCGAAAATCCATTAAGGTGTGTAGTACCAAAAGTATAATTATTACCAGTTTGAAATGGCTGAAAAAGCTCTCCTACAAAGCACATAAAAGTAGGAACTTTGATAACAGCGGCCAGCTTGGAGTGCATCCAGAGAAATATCTGTTTATGATCTATATTTCATAGCTTTTATACCTCTCTCTATCTATCTATCTATCTTAAAAATCTATGAGAAAAAAACATACGAAAGATATTTTAGTCGAGGAATGTTATCAACTTTTTTCTATCCATGGATGGCGTGCCTTCATGAAACATTCAGCTCTAGTATGGCTAGCAGGATGATGAGTCACTAATGATCGAAGATGTCATAGTATGCTTACATGTTGTCTGATCATCATACCTCTCTTTAAAAATGTGAGATCAGTTCCGAACAGGCTTCGAAGAGCTTCAATACGAGACGTTAACATTACACATTGCACCCAAGTTGCTTCAGCTAAAGAAAGTTGAGCTTCATTTGGAGGTGGCTATTGTCCATACTGTTTATGCAAATCGCATAATAAAATCCTCAAGAATTCTAAAACGCATAGTGGTTTATGGCTTTATAGACCACGAAAAAATTTCGCAGCTTAAAATATACTGAATTGATGTGCTGAGAAATAAAAAAAGCAACATCATTCCCACTTAAATTTCTTGCAACGAAGTTCAACTAAAGAAGAATGAGAAACAAGTCGAGTTATGAACAGTTTCATTAATTATTTACTTTTATTTTTAAAAAAATACCTTTTTAAGAGCAACGTTGGAAATTATATGAAGAACGATACATTTTTTTAAATAAATATGATTTGAAATATATCATTCAATTCAGAAAAAAGAAAAAGAATTATGTAAAATTAAAACAAGCCGTTTATAATTAATAAGAGAAAGAAAGAAAGAAAACATAGTCATCTTGAATCAGATACTTAATCAATCGATAAATTTTATCAAAGATTGATAAATTTTATCAATTTTTTATCAAACAAATTGAGAGTAAATCTATGTTAGAGCAGAAAGTTGCTTTCATGAATTATTTCAAAATTCATCTACTCGTATCTGGACCATAAGAAAATAAAACACTTTTTGTGCATCGCAATTTTCAGAGATGACATTTCAATGAAAATTTTTAAAAAAAACTTTTAATAAAGCCCGATTTAAAAATGAGGAAATGCTTAAAATCAAAAATTTTAACCCCAAATTATTACTTTAACATCCGATATTGCACAGTAGTTTCCACTTGAAAAGATATTTGACTACCCCAAATCTACCTGTTTCATATCGAAAAACTTATATATCCATTTCAGACATAGTTAGTTATGTGGACTAATAACACTTCTTACAGTTAAAAAGCTACTTTTATGAAAAATACTAAAAAGCTCTGTGCACAAAATTTTGTCATCATTATGGTTGCTTTAAAATCTCTAAAGTAATATAAATAGAAATATATTCCTTCTCAAGTCTAGTTAGTACGCTTCTTTACTTTATCTTCCGTATTTTTCATAGTTAATGTAGTTCCCCTCCATCTTCTAATAGTTAGTGACCTCTCAGACTTCAACTACAAGGTAAGAATTTCAATGGCATGCTGAGTGTATGATTTTCGTAAATTTTATTAACCATTTTAATTGCCATTTTTAATAAAATGAAACTGCTTCTTAAAATCTAAATCAAAATTAATCTCAAAAATTCTTGATAGTTATATTAAAAATGAAAGTAATAAACTCTGGGAAAAGCAATCAAAATTAAAAAGTAAATAAATTTTTTAAATCAAATCTGAATTTATTGCGAAATTTCTTGTGTTCCGTTTGGAATTCTGGAGAAATTTTGTCCTGGAGAAAGGAAATTCTTCTTCGTTACAATTCAGGAAATACATCTCTTTAACTTATTCTGAAACTCCAAAAAAAATTCTGTAATTTACGTTTCTTCACCATGATTAAAAATTTGTTGTTGTTTGTATGTTTCAGATTTTATAAGAAAAATTTTAATTTATTCTTAGAATCCTCTACCAATTTCTAAAGAATTATTAGAATCCTCTACCATTTTCTAAAGAATTCTTAGAATCCTCTACCAATTTCTAAAGAATTCTTAGAATCCTTTACTATTTTCTAAAACCAATTTAGTACTAAGTTCGGCAAATTATTCAGCTCTACGCTAAATGTTAAGTGCTAGAATGTGTAATAATCAGCAGAAGTTGTCTTCAGGCAATATTTTCCTGTATTTATAGTAAAAAATATACAATTTAAAAATAATTTATCGATTATTAAAAAGTGAATTATCAATTACGAATGAAAATAACAGTACAAGTATTACACTTAAAAATGTCTACAATTATATTTTCTTCCAATATTAGGGCTTCTATAACTAAATAGAAGAAAAATTATTTGTTTTATTAAGTCAGGTATTTTTCACTCTAGCAGATGTCAAAGTTCATGACCGGAAGTTATCCTCGAAACCACCCTTTCGACGTCACACAAAATAAAAAAAATATCCTTAAAGTGCGCCGCTAAGACTTTATAAACTTCAGACAGGATGAGACACAATTTGAGATCTTATCAACTAGTCTTCCTGGCGATATAAATAAATAGACAGCTGACTCACTATTCACACGGTCTCTTAACAAATTAAAGTCCGCTTAATACACCTCCAACATTTGTTTTAAGTTGTTTGTTAGCTGGAAAGTCAGGAAAAGAAAACAACGCCACCGCGACTAATTTTGATTTTTTAAGAAAGACTGTCTCTTTTGAAGAAGTTGCATATAATTTAAAACTCATGTGTTCCGGTCGCTTAAAGGGCTCTTATTTTAATTGGATTTTCTTATTTTTACAGCAAAGTTTTGCTCAGGAAGTAAACAGAAAACACAGCTAACAGGATAATTATAATCATAAGGAGAAATCATTTGTTTCTCCTACCGAAACTTCTTAGGCCATGTAATTAGAATCACTTGAAGATAAAGTGACACCAAGGAGATGGAAATGGCCCGAATAACTTATCCTGTTGGGTAATTATCATTGAAATGTAGCAGGATAAAACATCGGGAAAGCTTTCGAGTGGAGGTTGTTATTTCATACTTTGAGAGCGGGGCCTTAATAAGATTACTTCAATAAAATGGTCTTATTCTCATGTAATGGGATATTGTTCTGGAGGGTGAAGTAAGTTTCCAATTAGAAATCTTGTTTAGATTGGATGCACTCGTGATTATAAAAAGTTTTTCAAATCGATTGCTTATATATAAGATAGTGGCTGGCTGGTTAACGAATTTTTACGGCACCAGAACCATGACTATACTTTGCCAAGCATTGTGTATTTAGCAAAGTATAATCATACATACATGACATACTGAAGTTAATCATACATGGATGACATACTAAAGTTAGTCGTACATGTCTGCCATTACAAATCCAACTAATACATTGAGATCTACAGCCAACCTGAAAAAGCAAATATAAACTAGACAATCGAGATCCAAAAATGGCAGAGATGGGTTGTCTTCCGGATATAGATAGAATTTTGGATTTTTTGCTTTCTCGAAACTGAAATTTTTAGATTTGTGAAATGTAGTGTACTCAAGTTTTGTTTTTAACCCTTTATTTACTACATTAACTTACTAACGACTTTTTAATTTTTTTTAATCATTAGATAAGTTTTGATGTAGAATAACCCTGGGAATGAGGAAAACACTTATTTAATTAATTAAAATTGCTTAATTAATTTAATTAATAATTTTAAAAATTTAATTTCTGCCTTCAGCTGCCATTTACTGCTTGTTATCGGAACTCTATTCTCCGTGTTCTTGTGAATACTGTGAGGATAAACGGCCATATTGAGAAGATATAAACGTGATAAAAGCGATACTTTTAAGTACCGTTGGTAGATAAAGGGTTATACAAAATATATCATGCAGAGATAAATTGTGTGAGTGATATTATGAGAGAATGTCGGAATTCCCTGAACGTGGATAACCTAGATAGTGAAATATAATTCATTTTCGTTAAACAAAACTGCATATAAAGCTTTTGGATCAGAGAAATATCTCTCGAGTCTTGGTAAAGACTGTAACTATAAATAAATTAAATAACTTGGTAAAGGCCCTTTCACGGGTGGTGGTTTCCTTTCGAAACTACCTTTTTAAGATTTTTTTTCTTAGAGAGGCTGTAATCTATTGGTTATTTATTAGAGAAAAAATGCCTTTTATTAACCTAATGAAGACAACAGATGGCAACACGAGTTCTAATTTTTTCGTATGGGTTTATATGTCATTAACACGTTGAAGACGGCGTGTACCACCGGTGGCTCACATGCGAATAGTTTATCTGGCGGCGTGTACCACCGGTGGCTCACACGCGAATGGTTCATCTGGCGGCGAGTACCACTGGTGGCTTATATCAGCTATAGTCTTATAACACAGTTTTGTTAGATGAAAAAAACTTCATGTGGTTAAAAATAACTTTTTTACTGCAAAATTGAAAAGCTTATTTTTACAGGTAGACTATAACAGACTTGATGTATTTACATATTTATTTGTTTTTGTGGGTCTTTTAAAAACATTTTACACCTAGTGGTGGTTCACCTTCGCAAAATCGGCAAAACGTTGTAACCCTTTTCGATTTACTTGCAGCAATATTTCTACTTCGTCGAGCAGATAAGGATTTATAACATTCACGGCATCGTTTCCGCGACTTGCTCGCAGTTCCGGAATACTTCTCAAGAAATATAAGCCGCCATATAAGACATAATACGATTTTTACTGCCGTCCGGCGGCGCGACATAGCAAAATCTGTGCCGTCCTCAACGTGTTAACATCGTTTTCACGAAGAATAATAAATTGTTTCTGCCCCTGAAAGGGTTAAGGATATTTAATTGATTAGCAAGACAGCTTTCAAAAATTCTTTACATTTTATGAATCATTCTCTTCATGTTAGGAGTTCCTCATCTTCAGTACCCTCAGTTTCTAACATAATGCATGAAGGGTTTAGTGGATAGCCATTGTCTGCATCAAAATTTCTTGCTGATCATGTTGAATTTTTCAGTTGCTACGACAGAGAATATAAATGTAGCAATAGCCAGACATTTACCTCTCCCAATAAAGAAAACAAGCAAAACTTAATCATTATTTTTTTGGATGTTGGCAAAACGAAAAGACAAGCAACTTTGTCGAATGATGCACCAAAGCACAAATACATTTTAACAAATTTATATAAATTATGTTTAGGAGGTTACGCTTAAAGGTTTTCTCCTTGGAATTTGATGCGGTGGTAATAAATTAACATAGTTAACATCACTATCTACTGCATCCATTTATTCAAGGTAACTTGTAAAATATGAACACCGCAACAGGACTGCATATTCTAACTGGCTCGTGCAGGAGTGAGGATATATTATAAACGCTAAAGAAGTTAACTCATAGTAACTATAACAACTTTAATAACGTAACAAGATGAAAGTAAAAGGTAAAATAAATTATATTTAAATTAACATATTGACAACAAAAACATAACAGTGCTAAAAAAGCAGCGTTAGAAGGGAAGTGCTAGTAGAGAGAAGTTCCAGAAGGGACGACGACAGATAATGTCTCAGCCTTTATAGGATTCAATTCTTCTGCGCATGGGCAGGAAGGTTGACTGCGTATGCAGGAATATGCTGTTGCCACATATGCTTTTTGTTTCACTAATTGAATTGTTTGACAATATGTGCTTATAGACATGTGTAAGTATTATATTTAACATTCGGAATTATTTGAAATTACGTAGCATTTTTTCTCCACGATAATTTTCTGGATTTTTGGTTTGAGTCGCAGCCGCTCTTGAAATTGCATTTCAAGAGTGGCTGCACAGAAAATCTACATTCATTTGAAGAGAATTTTATGTGCAGCAATCAAAATTCAAAATTATTCAACATTTTTAAACAAATCCTTGCGGTCGAAGGAGGAAGAAAGAAAGCAAAATTCAAAAGATGGAGAAGAGGGAAAATTTGAAAGGAGACCGGATATCTGGGAGTGTTGTTCCATCACACCTAAAGATGTGGCCGTGCAGGTTGTAAGACATTGCAAATAAATCATTAGGTATACGTACAAGGGTTGGATATCAATAGTGGCAACCATTTAACCACTTAACTTAATAATTTTCTTTGCTATCTAAAAAGATGCTCCCTTCTCTTTTCTGTTTTAGAAAGGGGCAGTCGTTTTCATTCATCTCAGAACGCATGTTTATATTTGAGATGTTTATAGATTCTACGTAAATTTTG
The DNA here is from genome assembly GCA_013235015.1 of Araneus ventricosus. Lineage (NCBI taxonomy): Eukaryota > Metazoa > Arthropoda > Arachnida > Araneae > Araneidae > Araneus > Araneus ventricosus. The sequence continues at coordinate 2,979,952 of BGPR01000007.1, read as the reverse complement.
TGTGAAATTACAAAGCTAATTAATGATTAAAGTTTATTTTAAGACTAAAAATGCGATAATTGGATGCACAAATATTCTCGGGCTTTTAACTTAAGAGGTTAATTACAGCCGAAAGACCATTGGTTATTAGTTTGAAACGGTTATAGCTCTTCGATGCGTTGTGTACAATTTGTTTTCAGCAATATGGAAATCTTAGAATAATTGCAGTGGTACTAGTTCTCTTCATGGTTCGGATGGAGCGGTCTAAAGCTGTAAGAATCTCTGTATGGATTATGTCTGTATTTCATATGACAATTTTGAAGTTATACAGTCGAACCATGACCAGGAGCCGACTTGACGTGCTCTCTGTGCAGAGGCCAAGAACAAAAGAGAAAGTTGGCAACGCGGTCTAAATTTTTCTACACTCGAAAAGGGGATTTCCCTCATTTGGAAACTGACACTTAAGAACATTGCTGATTGTGGATTTCTCTGGGAATGGTTCACGTTAAATCTTACGTCGTGGGTCAAACATTCTCCCGCTGGTGTGGTACGGCAATTTGGAGAGGCTGGTTCGATGTCAAATGTCGTCCTCGTCATCTGACCACAGTTCAAAATTATGAGGTTCGACCCAAAATAGCTCTATTGTTCCTTCAAAACGGGACTCGAGGCCGCGGTGGCCTAGTGGTAAGGTGTCGGCCTCGGAGCCGGAGGGGTTTCAGGTTCGAAACCCAATTCCACTGAAAATCCGTCGTGTATTGGGTATGTTGCACGTTAAATCATACTTAGAGTGTCAAACGCACTCCCGCTGGTATGGTGCGGAAGTTTGGAGAGGGGGTGCCAGATCATAAGTCGTTCTCGTCATCTGACCGTGATTCAAAATTACGAGGTCCATCCCAAAATAGCCCTCGTGTTGCTTCAAAACGGGACGTTAGCGCAACTAAACAAACAGTTTATTATGAGATTAGAGATTTTCCTCTCGTTGCACGTGCGGAAAAGTGAGAGACGTCTCCCAACCAACCGGGGGTACCAGAATAGACTCGTTAAACTACGATGTCGTTAGAAGACCTCCGAGTTCGTTTATTGATTTCCTCCGAGTGCATATATTCTCTAAAATGAAAAATTAAGTTCTTTGTGTATGATTTATGCAGTTCCGTTCATAAACCTCGCTGCACTTTATTGTATACCTCATTATTCAGATGGTGCCCGGCAAAAACCATAGCCTGATGACGGTTATTTTCAACGTATTATTACCCTTATGACTGGTCTAATGAAGCTGTCAATTAACTTCACCGAATGTCTGAATACCGAAAGTTCAAGAATTCTCGCAAAGACAGCGGTTAGAAGTGCCGAATGTCGTGATTTATGTACGTTTAATGCTTCCTTTACAGTAGCCTTTTCTAGGGTACACCCATCAATTATTCAGCACAATAAATCACGGGAAGACAAAGAAGCTTCACTTAGGGAGAGAAAACTATAGTTTTCGGGGAGTGATAAAGAAAAACACGCTTTCCTTGCTTTGCAATTCTTGTCGATATTTTTCACCCGGCATCTATTAATCATCCAAAATTTCACGATCAGCAACGCTTAACGGGTTCGCAATCAAGAAATTGCTCCCAGCTCTAAATTCAATTCGATTAATGTTCCTCAAATGCAACAACATTTCGCGAGGCGTGAATTTTGGCAAAGCAGATTTTATCTGCGAAATTTAATTATGTTTGGTACGTCACATGAGATGTGCTGAAGTGAGTGATTTTAGGATTAATCTTTGTTTTTGGGGTTTTTTCCCTTGTTTCAGTTGCTTTTCTTGTAAGACCAAAGAAAAAGCTGGAAATGTAGGTTATTCTTAATGGAAGGGATGTCGAGAAAAATAGGTTAAAAGGAAAAAATAGGCAGGGAAGTCATTAGAGAGAGAATTTATTTGGCTCATATGTCTTAAATTAGAAGATTAACGATAGAAAAACTCGATAGAGGATGTGAAGTGATACTTTCTGATAGCTTTCACACATGAACCATAAATTTAGAGCGCAAAATTTAGAAATATAATGCACTCGAGTTCTATAATCTTACATAAACATCGATCTTTGCAAAGATTTTGCGCAGACCAAAGAAATTATACTGATAGTCATTAATTATCGTTACGGCAAAATTGTAGCAAAATATCAGGCTTTGTTTCAGTTTAGTTTAGATTAGTTTGTCCCCTCCCGGGGGGGCGGTGGCCTAATGGTAAGGTCGCGGCTTCGTAGCTGGAGCGCTGTTGCGCACTAAGGGGTCCATTCTGTTACCCGCGGTTGGGTTGGGAGTTGGGGTGGGTTCCGCACGTTAACCACCGGACCCCACCCCAACCGGGGGTACCAGAATAGACCTCTTAATCATACGTAGTGGCCAAACGACCTCCCGCTGGTATGGTGTCACACAACCCACCCCGACTCCGCCTACCCTACTTGATTTAAGGCAAAAAAGAGTCGGAAGGGAAGGCTGGTGTGGTGTGGAAGTTTGGAGAGGGGGTGCCAGCTCAGGAGTCACCCTTGTCATTTGACCGCGTTTCAAAAGTACGAGGTCCGTCCCAAAATAGCCCTCGTGTTGCTTCAAAATGGGACTTTAATATATCTAAACTAAACTAAACCCTCCCGGTGGTAGCACCACAAATATGGGGATGAGAAGTCGCCGGCGTAATAATAAGCGGGTTCTCGCTTCCCTGGAGGGTACAATAATGGTGGTGTGGTTGTGTTGGCCACATTTCCGATGACGGGATGTACCTCTACGGAGGGTGAGTAAAAAGGAAGTGTGGCTTCTTCTGTTAATCAAAGCGACCTTAGAGCAATTAGGTAGCACCTGAAAAGAAGTCTGGCTTCTCTCCAATGTGTGGGTAGATTGTCCTCATTTAGGACTTTAAGGGGTAGCTGGCCGTCAATGGTATTTCGCTTCGAGGAAAACCAATAAAAATTCCAGCAGCCAGTCTGACTGCAGCTAGCAATTCGTTGGCAGAGCGCTTATCAGTCTAACAATTTTTGAATAATGTTTGTCAAGAACACAGCTAGAGGACAGAAATTCGACTCATATTCTTCAGCCCTGCCATGCCTTAACCTGCTAGGCCACTGGTGATGTTCAACGAGATATAAATACCAGTCGTTTTAGATAAGCATTCATTTTTTAAAAACCGTGTCAAGTAAAATCAATGCAGAATTGCTTATCTAAAAATTGTAATGGCATAACTTATAGTTTATTGATTGCACTTCATATTCCATTCGACAAGTATTCTTTCTCCAAATTATAGTTTTATTTGAGATGAACTATTTATATCATATTTTATCGAATACTTTGGTAATGTGTAGTCGAGAAGATGCACGTAAATAACTGAATTTTTCTCGTTATTTTGAAATGCTTGCTTTATCATTAACCTCATGTGAAGACCATCAAGACTACATGGATTGGAAATCAGAATGCTAATTGCTTGCATTCCTGGTTTACCCTGGACATAGTAAAGGACAAAGTTAATCAGAAACTGAGTTACTCTGCCCTGCTGTAGCATTCGGGAAACTGAAGAACGATCGCTGCGACAGCTCTTGATACCGAGGTCACAGTCCTAACCACCACGGCCCAGTAGGGTAGGCCCCGGAAGGGGTACCCTGTTGGAGGTACGTATCGTCGTTGGTGGAGGGAACTCAACCCCCAACATTACTATAACCCCGGGAGAGGCAAAAACCCACTTGCTTATCCGGCAGCTTCTCATCAACGTACTCATGGTGCCTCTCCGCGGTAGAAAGATTAAAGGTAACCCCTCTCTGCCGGGCAACCCGCAGCATCCGGGTGAAACTGCATGACAGCTCGAGTATTGAGGCCGGAGTCCTAAAGGCCATCACCGGCCACGGTCCGATCCCCCGCGATCACTGGAATAGGGACTCACCCCCCCATTGCTATACCCCCAGTAGAAGCAAAAACCCGTTTACTCATGCGGCGGCTTATCATCCTCGTACTCGTGGTGCCCCACGGGGTAAGGGATTAAGGTAAACCAGAAAAACTGGATCTCCCTCGCCCTGCCAAAGCATTCGGGTCATCTGAAGGACAGCCGCTGCAATAACTCGAGTACTGAGACTGGAGTCATAATAGCCTTTCAACAGGCCACGGCCCGAACATTCACGAAGGAGGTATGTACTATCACTGGTGGAGGGACCTAGATCCCCATAATTACTATAATCATTACTATATCCCAGGGGAGGCGAGTGCCAGCTTACTTATCCGGCGGCCACTCATCCGTGTACTCGCGGTACCCCCGGGGGAGGAGATTAAAGGTAACATCGACAAAGGAAAGAGTACTGTTTGGCAGCAAGTACGTCATGATGATGCGTTATAACCATTCATCATGAATTTTCCGTTTGAGCAATAGCCTCGATCAGAGTTTCATTTTCTCATAACTAATGCTCACGAGATGTATTATTTTAAACTATTTTCCTCTGATTTTAAACTAGTTTGAAACCGAGAAACGATATACGCAGCTTTATTACTGAGGTAATTGTTTTACGTGTTGCATTAAGATCTTCAGACTAAATGTCCTGGAATAACAGCTCTTATAACGTCATAAGTTGTTTATAATTGGAAACGGAATCAATGAGGACATTTAAAATCTTCTGGTAAATATTAGAAATAGTGGGAATGGGGTTAAAAATGAGATACTCCTAGCTAATTTCAAGTAGTTAATTGAGAGGATAAATATCATCATTCTAGTTAAAATGGTTAAGTAGTTTGCACTTGAATGTTAAGCAGTTTGCGTTAGATCTTGATTTCTAAATCAAATGAGTTCTGATTCTAATAATTTGTGCATGTTACATGATTTGCACAAGCAGATTGGAAGATTTAGATTTTAATTCCTGTCAAGCGTGAGTTTCTAATTCTACTTAAAATATGTTGAAGAAACGAATGAATAAACGAGAATGAGCAGTTATCTTGTAATAAACAGACAAGTAGAAAGAAAGAAATAAAAGTTTATTTATGGCAAAAAAGAGTACTGTTACTTAAAATATGTTGAAGAAACGAATGAATAAACGAGAATGAGCAGTTATCTTGTAATAAACAGACAAGTAGAAAGAAAGAAATAAAAGTTTAT
>BGPR01000007.1:2945360-2968391 GCA_013235015.1 Araneus ventricosus | reverse complement strand
TTGGTATGAAAAATCAAATACTGAAATTCATCTCTTTATCTTGTTGCTTTCTTCAGCTATCGCACTCAAACGCACACAAATAGATGCATCTATAGGCAATCAACCCTTTGGCGGATTAGGTCCAGAATTTCTCATGGATCGACAATTTTGGTATGAAAATCAAGTACTGAAATTCATCTCTTTATCTTGTTGAATTTTTCAGCTATAGCTTTCACAGACCGAAAGACAGTCAAACTCTTGACGGATTTGGTCCAAATTTTGATACGGATCTACAGTTCTAGTGATAAAACAATAAGGTAAATTTCATCCACTAGCTCATTGCGATTTTGAGTTATCGTGCTCTCATGCACATGGGCGGACCGACACACTTCTCTCTGACGGATTTCGTCGAAAATTGGTTAGAAATCTACAACTTTGGTTTAAAGACCACATACCAAATTTTAATAGTCTAGATCATTCCTTTTTTCAAATATCTTGTTCATATACAGACATAATTCATTTAGATATTATTTTCGGACTCAGGGAAGTCTCAAACATGTCTAAACGAAAAACGAACGGAGGTCTAAGCGATTTATCAAAATCTTGGAGATGAATTTTTTGACGAATCGCAAGACGAAATTTTGACGAATTTTTTTGAGTTCAACTTTCTCGCATACGAGAAAGTAGAAAATCCTTACTTGAAGAATAAGGAAATTACTTGATTGAAGAATGCATCCAATCCAAGACTAAAGGAATTTGTTTAAAATAACCATTCTTTTGATCAGAAACTTTCAGAATAAAATTCCGATATTTGTTCAATAAATCTAAGTAAAAATTAATTTAATGTAGCAATTATATTAAAATAAATCACTCATGAATCTTCAGCAATTCGGAATAACAAAAACCTTACTATAATAAATCTACCACGTCAAATAAATTCTTCAGAAGCCTAGCACAGCAGCCGTCTATATAAATACTGAATAAAAAGGAACCGAAACGATTTTCTCTATTATAAGATTTACAACCCTTGAAACCAAACGCAATTTACTATTGTCTTGGGAAGGGGCAAAACAAAATCAATAATTTGGAATTTTCCCTCAAAGTTTTCAGTTCTTGACTTTCGATTTCTAGCTCCATCGCAGTTATCGATCAGTTTTTAGGGGGAACTTTCTCCCCCCCCCCCTCGATATTTTTTTCTCTTTTTCTTTTTTACTTTCTCTTTCAGGAGCGTAATTAAGTAAAGATGAAAAAGGGAGAAAATAATAAAAAAATACTCTTGAAGCAAGTAAATGTTCTGGTCTTTTAGAACACTGACCACTGGGAAAAGGGATGGAAGAAAAAAAGTACACGTCAGGAAAAAAAGACTCATTCACTCGTTGTTGCAGCAATAAAAGAAAGTTTAGGAGACACGTAATGGACTTGCTGCATGACACATGCCCTAATGGAAGAATCTGTATGAAATTATTTTCGGCATTGATTCTATCCCAGACTTCTGAAGAAGTTGAGACGTACAAGTGCAGAATTCATTAATCAAGGCTTACAAGATATTTTGATCATCAAGTACTCAAAATTGAAGTACTAAAATGGTTTGATATTTTTAAAGAGTTGCTGTTAGTTTAGTTGGTGTGAAGAATTTCATTGTTATGTCTTGGACTTGCTGCATGACACGTGTCCTAATGGAAGGATCTGTATGAAATTTTTTGCTGCATTGATGCTATTCGACACTTCTTCTGAAGAAATTAAGTCACAAAACCAAAGTATTCACTGATGAATGCTTTGGTGCGATTTTGATGATCAAATTCTCGCAATTACGGCACTAAAATAGTTTAATTTTCTTAAAGAGTGGCTATTAATTAAGCTGATACCAAAATAATACAAATAAAAAATTCTTCTAACGTGTGTTAACATGAGATTTTGATGATAAAGTACTCAAAATTATGGGTCGTTAGTTAAGATGACAAGAACAATTTCATTTTTATATCTTGGACTTGTTGCGTCCCATATATCCTAACATTACGCCCCACATATTTTCCGAATCTATACCCCAGACAGAGAAAAAGGTCTCTTCAAGGGTTAATTAACTTGTTAGACAAAAGTAGTAGTTTGAAGCTACATTAAGATTAATTCGGATAATTGTGAATTTGAACTGTAGTCAGATGACGAAAACTACATGTGAAACTTTGCTGCGGTCGGGTTAATTGCTGGAGGCTTCCTTGGTTTTTTTCGAGGCCAACACAAATGTTAGTCAGTTTTCCCTAAAAGTCGTCCAGAAAGTCAGTTTATCTCTACATATTGAAGCTAAGTCAAATATCTACCTCAGATGCTACCTAGGTCCTTCAAGGTGGCTTTGACCAACGTAAGACGCAGCATTTCCCCTTGATCATGAGCCCATGACTCTTGAACTTGGCTAGATATGCTTGAACAAGTTGGATCAGAACCACCACCAACACATCTGAGACCGAGGAGACACTTCCTTCTCCAACCTTCCACATCAATGTAGTGGAAAGAGGTTTAACCTCAGTTTATCTCCACATATTGAAGCTAAGTCAAATCTCTACCTCAGATGCTAACTAGGTCCTTCAAGGTCGCTTTGACCAACATAAGACTCAGCATTTCCCCTTGATCATGAGCTCTTGACTCATGAACTTGGCCGAATATGCTTGAACAAGTTGGATCAGAACCACCACCAACACATCTCAGACCGAGGAGGCACTTTCCTTTTCAATCTTCTACATCAATGTAGTAGAACGAGGTTTAACCTCAGCAAATTCAACGTACACCAGGCGAGAACACATGGCGGAAATTCGGGATGTATAGTTACTGAATCTAACATTTATAACACTATTTTTCGAATTAACGCTAAGTTAAATTTATAAAGAAATAAAACAATCCAACTGCAGAATTCGTTAAATCAGGGCATACACGAAATGTCAAAAATCAAGTGGCCAAAATAACGGAACTTCAAAACTTGATTCATAATGAGCGATTATTAATTATAAATAAAACTGGCGATTTCATTAATGAATCTTTGACTTTCTACATTGAATACTTCTTAATGGAAGAACCTAAGCAAATTTATTTTCCGCATTTACTGAAATTTTCGTCATAAGAACTTGAGTTATACAAGAAAAGATTTCAATTACTGTAGGCTAGCAAGAAATTCTGATGATCCTTTGCTCAAAGTTACAACTTTGATAAAAATCGTTTTAATTTTTAAAGTTATTATCATTTGAAGTTAAACAAATCATGTCCTAATAGAGAAATAAGCGAGAAATTATTTTCTTTGTTCAAGGAGATTTTGTTTTTTTTCCTGAAATATTCAAGCGATACCAAAGAAAAACTCGATTAATACGGCTAACGATATTCTGATGATAAAATACACAAACTTGCAATAACTAAATTGTTTTATTATCTAAAAAGATATTATTAGTTTTTATTAACCCAATATCGTTTATTTCTAAATTTAAGATTGATAGCAAAACGCATGATCTAATGAAAAGATTTCCAAGAAGTTATTTTACACTTTGACGTAAACAAAGTCTTTTTAAAGTCATACAAGAAAGAATTGATTAAAAATGTGGCATAACGAAAATTTTCACGATTGGAAACTAAACTAACAATGCTGAAATTTTGTTAACGTTTTAAATTGAATCTTCTAGTTTTAACTAATACGAAGAATTTCATCGACTGGAATGTTACTTGTCCTCATGGAAGAATCGAATATGCATGAAACTGCATTCCGCATCAATGAAAATCTAAACTTTTTACAAAACAGTTAATTTTTACAACAAGAAAATTCATCAGACTTTGGTAAACAAGAAACGTGGATGTTTAAGTAGATAAAATTTCATCATAAATGTTTTCTTGAATTTTAAGGGCCTATTTTTGGTGCGACTTATACAAACAATTTTACACGTAAATCTTTGAAAATTGTAAAAATATTTTATCCCAGTTTGATTACGGAATATAAACATGCTATATATAGAGCGAATATATCCAGTTGAATGATTAAATAAATAGAAAATAATTAACATAATTTTACATGGGAGAGAATATTTTAAAGTAATTCGTAGTCAAAACAGAACTTGTTTTCGAGTGCGTGATTTAATGTGTTCTCAAGTTTGCCAAAATGCAGAATCAGCAATTTAAACTTAGCTATGGGAGCCTTCTGCTTTTGCATTCGCGATTTCGATTCTATGCAAACGTGGATTTAGGGATAATTACTGTATTTTATTTTTTCGTACACCTGAAAATTTGTTTCCAGGGTAATATGGTTTAAAACAGTGATTCCCAACCTTTATTTCCTCCTATACCCCATAACTCAAGTACTCCCCTACTGACGTACCCCCTCCTCCAAAGAAGTTTTTAATGTTAAGGGCTTAGGTTAGATTAAATAAAATGATTCAAAATGACTTTATAACATTTGTAGGATTTAATTTCTGGTTCTATATTTTACTAGAAAATTTGTGCCCGTCCAAGACGGAATTTTAGCCTGCAAAACATATCTCAGAATTGATTGTAACAGGTTTACTCACGAAAAATGTAATACAAAATCTCATGCATATTAGCAGAGTGCTTAAGAAATAAATGGAAATAAAAATGAAAAACAGGATTGATGAATCACTTAGCACTAACTTTCGTTTTATTAAAAACTTTACTTTTAACGATTACTTCCGTTCTATCCGAGTAAAAATAATACAAAATTCACTAACGGAAAAATTGCATTACCAAATCTCTACTAATAACAAAAGAGAATGTGTGTGATGGCGTTCTACAGGGCAGACCGCTGGACTTAGAGCTACGAAATTTGGCACAAATAAACATTGGAGGATGGGAATATGCATCTCGGAGCCCTTTTTTCGAAATTTTAATTAATTAAAAATTAAGCAGAATTTTTACGCTTTTCTTTATAACTTCCGAAAATATTACAACTTGGAAATGATTTTTACGTCATCTGAAAGTACAAACAAATTCCTTTTTAATGATATAAATTAAGTTGCTTTAAAAATTTTTCTCTAATTTTAATAAATTTAAAAAAATATTTTTTAGGCAAAATTTTCAACAATAATTTTCATTGTTGAAACTAAATTCCATAAGTTTTCATTGTTTAAACAAATATTTATTTACTCGTTTCTATTTCATTGTTGAAAGCTGAGGTAATATTCTTATGCAATCATCCGATTGGCTCGTTCAATAATAACGCAGACAAAAAAGGGCGGGGTATTTTAAGCTCCACCCACCGTTACGGAAATCTCTGGACAATTCTATTATAGATTCCATTTGTTATATTATCAGTTCCACACCTTAACAAATGAAATCCATATTGAAATAATTTCGCCTTAACGTATGATAAAAGCCAAAAAGTTCTCATCGTAATAAACAGCTATTCTAATGGAAGACAATTACAATGCAATCCTTGAGCTTGTTTCCTGGCGCTGAGTTTTATAAAATTAGATTCAAATGAAAACAGATATAATTCGGGCCTGTAGCTGCTTTAAATTTACTATTATATTTATTATTAATACACTCATAAAACAAGTGTTCATGAAAGGTATTAAATATTTTATTGCTTTAATGAGGTAGCGGTGGCCCAGTGGTAAGGCCTCGGCTTCAGGGCCGGAGAGTTCCAGGCTTGAAACCCAATTCCACTGAAGATCCGTCGTGTAATGGTCCTGTTGCACCCTAAATCATACATAGGAGGTCAAACATCCTCCAGTTAGTGTCGTGCAAAAGTTTGAAGAGGGGTGTCAGCTCAAGTGTGCCCTCGTCATCTTACCACAGCTCAAAATTACGAGGTTCGTCCCAAAAATAGCCCTCGTGTTGCTTCGAAATGGGACATTAATATAATTAAACTAAACTATTGCTTCTTTTTTGCATTATCTTAAGAAAAACTCCTTGTGCACCAACAAGAACAACACAAGGCTTATAGAAGTAAGCAAAATATTCAAAAAACACTGCGTTTTTGGTACTGTTCTTTCATTTTTACCAGTAGGCTTTCGGACTTGCATGCCTTTCACTTTTCACACGGAATTGTATTTTAGTTGCTTAAGTTTTGTGTTTTCTGAGATAACAAACATTACTTTCGTATACCCCAGGCTGAGAAGCTCTGTTTTAAAAGATACTTCTCATGGTATTGGCCATCTAATAAACCTGTATTTTTATATTTTAACTTATGAAAAAATAATTTGTTCTAGGTTGTTGTCAACGTCGATGATAGTAATAAAATATCTAGATGTCCCAGAACAATCAGGACAATACATATTTCTAAATGTTTGTCCTGATTTGAAATATTGTCCCGTATTTATCCCGATGTCGAATAAAATGCCCAGGTTTTTACTTATAAATTAATAGTTTCTATTTTTTTTAAATTTTTAACTCTATTTTATTTTTTTAAATTAGATTCTGAAGAATGTTCCCCCAAGTTTTACTACACCTAGGATATGTTCAACCTAATTTAAACGCTTTGAACGAATCAATCTGGAGAAATTGTTGCAAAGGTGCCACTAAAACTAAACAGCGGGAGTGGTCTCCCCTAAACTTTCTCGTATACTCCTAACACATGTAGGGACAAAAAATAAGCTAAAACCCCTAGCGCAGTGGAGATAAAAAAATAAGCGAAATTAAGTCAGTTCCCCGCAAACTCGCTCGGATAAAAATTTCGAATCTGCTTATTCCCAGAACGCAACAAGTTTTGTACAGCACACGTTGAAACGACAAAACGGAAATAAAATAATCCGAGCAGGATCAGAATTCGCCAAAAGGGAGAAAAAAGAACCAAATGGGAAGAAACGAGGCGCTTTCGAAGCTATAATTTCGTAGACCGCCAAGGTCAAAAGCCAACTATACTAACTTGAGTAAAATAAACGAAACGCTCGCCAACAGAGTCGCAATGTGCAATTTGAACACCTTTTTTCCAACGGATTGAAACGAAATTTGAGCACAGATCTATAATTAATATTAGCAAACGTCATAACAATTTTTATTTATCTAAGACAAAGGGTTTAGGAGATATAATTTTTACAAGTATGCGACTATATAGACCGACAGACAGTCACCCCTTTGACGGATTTGGCCCAAAATTTGATACGGACCTACATTCATGATGATAAAACTGTGTACCAAATTTTATTCATCTAGCTATTTAAGTTTTTGAATTATAGTATTCACATGACAGCGGACAGACGGACAGATAGACTTCCCGTGGACGGATTTTGTCCAAAATTTGACAGAAACCCTCAAATTATGTGTCAAGTTCACATACCAAATTTCATCCCCGTAGCTCTAATAGTTTTCGAGTTATCGTGTTCACAGACAGGCAGACAGACAGACATAATTCCAAAATTGTGTTTTTCGGACTCAGGGAGGTCTAAAACGTGGAGATTCGTCAAAATCTCGAGTTCGAATTTTTTGACGATTACAGTACTTTCTCTTTGTATACTTCGTATACGAGAAAGTAAAAAGGCCAAATTTTCTCAACTTTAGTACTGGACGCTGTTGAACCCGAACAAGCAATCAGGGCCCCTAGTGGAAGACATTTGACAAAATCCGAAGAAGAAAGAAAATAGATCAAGAAACAATGAGACAGTATTTTTAAGCCTATTTAAGTGTTTTAGGCTTTCAGAGCATTCTATAATTAAAAAAGTCATTCTTATAGAAGGCCAGCTATGCAAATAAATAAAATAAACGATTGTGACTCATTGTCAGATTAGTACTTGCCTCGCAAAAAGGAGCGCTGTATATTTTATTTTTATTTATTCATTATGAATTTTGTCATCAATTAAAATGTGTCGTGAAGTGAATGTGCAGTGCACTTTAACATTTTTTTACATGTACAGTAAATCTAGTTGCTATTACACATCTTTATCAAGTATAAAACAAGGAAAGACAATCACTTTTCTTAGAAAAGTTCGATAATTCTAGCTCAAAGAAAACTCACGCGGGAATGAAAAAAATAACGTTAATTCTATTCTACCTTATTTCGTTACCAATCATTGATTTCCTTCCTTTTGGAAAAGGTATCAACGTAGGCGAAAAACCAAATCCTTTTGCAGTAATGCAATAATCTCTTTCGTCTTTGATGTCTATACTCAAGGGAGAAAAGATCACTAAATAATGACAAAACATACTTGTAGATTTATTCTTTCGCCAAAATGCATCTTCAAATATTTTGGGAATATCTCCTTTTCAACAATTTCCCCATTTGATATTATGATTCAAAAGCCTTATGCCCATATCTCGTTTCTTCGAATAAAAGGGAGTTATCAAAAGAACAATTTTCTCAAAATTGAAGTGATTACTTTTTTGCCATTATGAACACTTCTTGCTGAATTTATTCGTCAGCTTATTTAACACAATAAAATTTCGCAAAACACAACGAGGATTTTCATTTAAACATTTCCAAAAGTGTTATAAAAATTCAGTTTTCTTATAACTCGTGCGTTAGATTTAGTAAAATAAGAAATATTAAATATCGCTTCCTGAAAATACTGTTTCATATCATTCATTCTCATAAATATTTTGCATGTAACTATGTTAAAGCGAATATGAGGCATCTGTATCTTAACTCTTTAATCCCGAGGCGACTTTTTTCTTCCAGCTCCTTTAAAACCGGGTCTTTTTGGGAAGAAGCAACCTGAATTGGACTCTCCCAACCTGGGTGGTCATTTACCCTACCCCCACCCTATTACCTTCCCTTAAGGTGCACGGAAATTGGCTGTGGTTTGCAAGGATAATTGGGTGGTCATTTACCCTACCGCGCTTATCTCCTAAGCGATCTCAGAACCTCACCTCCCCTCAAATAAAGCCAACCGCCTTAGTCGCTGTGAAGTTGTTAGACCGTCCGGTACCGCCTTGCTCGGTGTGAGAGGGTTAATGATAAGGTCTCAGCGTCGGGATCGGAGGGATACAGGTTCGGAATCCCACGTGGGCTTGGTTCACGCTAAATCTGACTTCGTGGATCAAATGTCGTCCCGCTGGTGTGATAAGCGTGGAGAGGTGGGTGCCAGCTCAGGTGCCGTTCTCGTCATCTGACCAGGGTTCAAAATTGCAAGGCCGGTCCCAAAAAAAGCCCTCCTGTTCCTTCAAAACGGTACATTAACTAAACAAAACGTTAAGATAAATAAACTCGAAATGGCACTTCTTCTTTTCTTTTCTAATATAAATTATGTTACGAATATTTATAAAACTATCGATTTCTTGATAATCAGCATTAAATATAAAAATAAACATTAAGTCATTACATACGAGCCATATTTAGAATATAGTAATCAACTTTAAAGGTAGTTTCAACAAGAATAAAACACAAAATTTACAAAAAAAAAAAATCTGAAACTTTTCGTTTCAGTAATTGCCTTCACAAAACAAGAAGTAAACCTGCTAGAAGGTGAATTCCATTCAATAACACTCATCTTTTAAAACAATTTTCGTTACAATCTTTAACAAGTTATCTCTGAGTATGCCTTATATGTATGTCAAGGTGGGATGTTATTTATGCCTTATATATAGGTATGACTGCAATTTTGATATACTCATCACAGAATATTATTTAACAGAAAATTGGAGCAACTGAATTTTCAACGAGAAGAGTGCATAAAATTAAGCCTTTTCCTAAATTAAACACTTACCACGGGTTGGACTACAAAAATATTAAGACCCAAATAACTGATAAATGCAGCCATCAATTCATAGTTTATTTTGGGTACAGTTTGGCAAATTTGCTTCTCTTCAGTGGAAGCACTGCACACTAGTCCACATTATTGACTATTAAGAAAAATAATCCTGTCTATACTTGGTATTGTAACATTTGCGACCTGATTATACAGTTTCAACTTGGTGTTTGAATGAACGTGGGTTTGAATCTCGGTTGAAAATGACGAGATCCGTCCTAAAAATAGCCTTTGTGGTGCTCTTGGGACAGATATAGTTCCAAGCACATTAAATCTGCAATGGTGTGTCGAACATCTTCGTTGCAGATTTAATGTGCTTGGAACTAGATCTGTCCGGCAATGGTGTGTCGAACATCTTCAAAGCATGTAAAAATGCTTCTCTATTCGAAATGGAAAGAACAGTGGGATTTGGAGACTAATAACAAACTCCATGCTGTGAAACCCTTTGTGCGACATTAGCCCTCATTAACAAGCAGGAAAGCGGACACACTTCTAACTCGTTTGCGAATCGGTCATACCAGATTTACTCATCTTCACTTGTTATTCGGTGAAGAGCCACCAATGTGCTCACGTTGTAACTGTCATATGTCCGTCCGCCATATACTTTCAGAATGCACAAACTTTAATGCTCGACGTTTACAATTCTTTCAAGCACTTTCAGTTTCACTTCCCTCCTTGCTTGATAAAACGCCTCATGTTAACCTATTTGCTTTTTTGAAGTCCATTCAGTTTTTTTCAATGATCTAATTCCTGGTTTCACTTATCTGTGTGCTTTTTTTCATGTCCCTCCAGCATTGTTTTAATTCCCTTTATACACTGATAACACTTCCACTTGTGTCTGGCGCAGCATAGTCAAATCAATGGCTCTTGCGCCATAAAACACCTAAACACCTTAAACACGCGTCGAACATCTTCACTTTTATGTGGCGTAGAAAATTGAAGAGGAGATGCCGGCTCAAGTATCGTCTTATTGTTTCATCACAGTTTAAAATAACGAGGTCATTACCTAAAGTAACTCTTGTGCTGCTTGAAAATAGGACGTTAATCTAGCACGTTAAATCTGCCGTCGTGAGTAAAACGTCCTCACTTTTGTGTGGTGTGGAAGTTTAAAGGGGAGTTGGTGACGTCCTCGTTATCTGTCCACCATTCAAAATGACAAGGTTCGTCCCAAACATAGCCTTAGTGTTGCTTCAAAATGGGGCATTAGCATATAAATCCCAAATAAATACGGAGAAATTTATTTGTGACTTCATTAAGATTTTAGATCACCATCAATGTTTCTCACAAAAAGTATACCACGAATAACACGAAACTTGAAAAACACCAAATCATTTCATCCATCCTATCTCTAGATTCAACAGTATCATCTCCAGCTCCACATTGAGGAAAAAAATAAATAAAACAGCCCCGTTGCGCCTTCTCTACAGACTGAAAAACGGTCTACAAACTGTGTCGTCATATACCATTTCACTCTCTGTAGAGAAAAAAAAAGAAACTCCAGATTGTTGCGATGTGCATAAAACGGAACACAACAGAACCCTGTTAAAAACAATAGAAAAATCAAGAACTCTGGAGACTTCCAGATAAATTTTCTTGCCTTTCCTCCGTATTGGTTGCGAGTGTATTTCTTCTGCTTACCCTCCATCAATGGTTGATCTCTTTATTTGTAGCCTGCAGTGATATTTGTGCTTTGGGCCACAACGCACGTCCTTCTTCGATACTTGATTACTAACATGGCCGTCCGACGAAGATTTAATCATTTTTCTTCCTGGCTTCGTTGGCTATGCCGATCAGGCTAGCTCGGAGGCACGTTCACCTACTGGGAATATCCCTTTTATGTTCGTCTCGACCAAAATAACTAAAGAGATTGATTTTGAGGTGGTGCAACTGCCCACTTCAAATCGACATCACTGACGATCGTTTTCGGATCTAATGCCACGAACAGTGGTTCAAAGGCTGGGAAAATATGGCGGGAGAAAATGCTTTTACTACAGTAAATTTGACCAACACTGTTAGAATTCTTATCAGCTGATAAAAGGGTCGGCGCCGGTTGTGGTTTGCGGGCCAGACATGTGTGGAAAAGGAAAGAAGTCGAAATTTTTTGTTCCGGCTGCACATGTCGGTGGTTGGTGTTAGTTTCTTATTTTAGATACAATAAGAAAATTGTAAATTTGAAAATTCGATGAGACGTTTCATATATTTTTATAAAATGATTTTGTAAACTTAAAAGGAAAAAACTGGACCATTTTTTTCCGTCTGTAGACACCGGTTGATGGTGTTATGTTCTTATTATAAATATAATAAGAAAATTGTATATTTGGAAATTCGATGAGACATTTTATATAAAATGTAAAAGGAAAAGACTGGACTATTTTCTCCGTCTGTAGACGCGGGTTGATGGTATTATGTTCTTATTCTACATCTAATAATATAACTTTGTAAATTTGAAAATTTGTTGAGAAATTTTGTAAAATTATTAAGACAGATTTGCAATGGCTGTAAACGGCGATTCATGATGATAGGTTCTTATTTTAGATATAATGAGATAATTGTAAATTTGAAAATTCGATGAGATATTTTATATCTTTTTAATAAGATGATTTGTAAATCTAAAAGGGAAAAAAATTGAACAATTTTTTTACATAAAGCATTCTGTTCTTGGTTTAGAGATAATAAGATAACTTTGGAAATTTGAAAATTCGCCGAGAAATTTTGCTAATTACGATGTTTTTGTAAACATAAACGGAAAAAAATCCAAAAAAAATCGGTTACTGGCATTCAATTTTTATTTCAGAGGAAAAATAACTTTGTAACTTTGCAAATTCGATTAGAAATTCCGTAAATATAACAAGATAGTTTTGTAAACGTAAATGGAAATAAGCCGACCCATTATTTCGTCAGTAGAAGCCAGCTGTTGCAATTTTGTGTTATTTTCGGTTTTTATTTTAGAGATAAGGACATTACTTGGTAAATTGAAAATTTGATATGAAATTTTGTAAATTTAATGAAATTATCTTATAAATTTGAAAATTTAATAGAAAATTTCTTAAGTTTAACTCCTTAACTGGTTTGTTCTCTCAACTACCTAATTAAATGACATCTTATATTTGAGAACCTAAAGGGCAAAAGTAAAATGCTCATGGGTTCCTCGTAATTTTTGTATCGAATTATAAAGTCTGTGAATGACTTTGTTTTTGTTTTTAAGTTTAAAATTGCGATGATTCGATGCACGTGCGGACAAACCAGGGGTTAAAGGAATAATTTTGTAAATTTGAAAATTCAATGAAATTATTTTCTAAACGTAAAAGGGAAAGGCTCCCCCACACACACACCTTCTCCTTAACTAGAATATAAACATGTTAAGTTTTGAGGAACATTTTAAGTTTTACAATATGGATATAGGGTGGTTCATAGGAGGTATTTAAAAAAATTCAAAGATTTAGCTCAAGCGATAAGATTAAAAGTCACCTACTCTTAATCAAGAAATTTAAAACCAAAATTACTCTTCTACAGACAAAATTTCAAACAAAGAATTAAATAAATAAAACCATCGTTAAGACCTTTATGGAAAAATATTTATCTCAAAGAAATCTGTTTACATTCTGTAGAGAAAAACATTTCTAAAATACAAAATAAAATATATAAAAAACTCTCTGAGCGATCTTAAATGCTAGTTAAAAAGTGAGCAAGGATAATCAAAGGTTTTATAACAAATTTTTTTTGAAATATTATCCTTTGATGTAATTAATTAGAAGTTGTTACTCTTAAAAATGAAAACTAATTTTAATAAGCAAACAGACTCAGTAAAAATAAATGTTTTTTTTAAAGAAATATGTCATTTAATACTTTCATTAAACAATACGTAAAAAAATTATCAACTATTAGAGTGCAATTAATTTAAAATAAAATAATATAATCTTAATGATGAACTCCCTAATAAAGTTTCTTGAAAGTAAAAATGATTTTAAAAAATTCAGGGGTTTTTTCGGCAATTTTTAATTAAAGAAAATAACTTATTTAATCTATGAAAGAATAATCATATTACATATCGTTATTAATGCCTGCGTATCATTTTCATTGGTAATTTAATTAGTAGTTTTATAACAATTAGATAGGAATAGATCTCGGTCGCTGTAATAGTTCTTTAATTTATTGAATATAAACATTTGTTTTGCAGTGAATATCGATAGCTCTTTTGTAACATTTCATTTCAAATCTCAACAATCATAATATTATTTAATATTACACAGTAAAATTATTGTTAACTACTCCCACTTGGTCTGACATAACTAGTCAAGTTCATAAGCCAATACTCACGGTATAAGTAAAGCGTGAGAACTTCTGTTGATTAAATCGACACAGAGCATCTAGGTAGTATCTGAGGTAGAAGTCTAACTTAGCCCGTATATAGGGAGATGTTACCTTTTTTAAGGATTTGGATAGACCTTCTTCCTCCGATTCAAAATTCTCAGCCACACCTTGCCTTAAGCTATTAGGCTACCAGGGGGTACACACAGAAAAGATGGGAAACAGGGAGAGATGTTGCCTTTCTTGAGGATTTGTAGGGGGAATTGGCCCACATTTATGTTTCTCTTGAAGAAAAGTCAGAAAAACCTCCAAAAGCCAGCCAGACTGTAGTGATCAATTAGCTGCTAAAACGCATATCGGTTAAGAGTTTTCGAATAATGCTGGATAAGAGCATAGCTTGGATAGACGTTCTTTCTCCGATTCAAATTCCTCAGCCATACCTTGCCTTAAGCTATTAGGCTACCAGCGGGTACACACAGAAAATAAAATTGTCTACGTGGTTCAATAAAGGTTTACTAAAATAAATGTTTTTACTTTTCTTATATTTTTCTGAAGCGATTTCAGTTAAGCTGAAATAGGAAAGCATCTGTTTGGTTCACCTAACCTTAACTGAATATTAGAGCATCATAATTTTTGGTTGTTGATCAGAGGTTAAGCAAGTTAAATTTCTTTATGAATGTAGATTAATAAAAGTAGTATGTTCAATTGGGGGAAAATGTTCTTAAAAAGTATTTTGAGATTGATCGCGTTGGTCTAAGACAGTGATGGCGAACCTTTTTGACAAATGGGTCAAATTTTCTTCTTTATTCTTTTTAATACTGGCCCGTGGGTCACTAAGTCAGTGGCGTCACTTTTGCAGAGGAGGGGGGGCGTGCGTGGTAGAAAGGGTACCAATAATTTGGAAACACCGAAAATTTGTTAACAGAAAAATTTTTCACAGTTGACACAAATTCTTTTTTTTTTGTTCTCACTTTTAAAATTCCTTCAGAAAATTTACGCTTCCTTTTTGTTTTACAACTTTTACTTACGAATACGTGCCTCAAGTTTATGACCGACTGTCATGAGTCATACGCAAGTGCAGACATGCGATAGAAAATAAATTAGCCTACGTCCACTTGGAAATATTTTTTTAATATTTTCGATTTTCTGCTCTCTCTTTTATGATATAAAAACTAAGTTTATAAAAAAACAATGCGTGGTTCATTTAAAAAGTCTTAGTGGGTCAGTGTCTGACCCGCGGTCAAAAGTTCACCACCATTGGTCTAAGATATTTATTTCACAATTTTGCATCTCTCCTATCTAAGATAACAATGGAATTAATTTATTAACTTTCCTAAACTATTTTTTTTTCAGTTTTAAAGATATCACGGTTAGAATATTGTTTGTTTGTTTGTTTCCTAAATCACAAAATTTCTGGCTAGTATCATTTGCACAACATGAAAGATATATTACTAAAATCAATTATCTCTACTTTCCAGATATTCTTCGGAAGCTATTTCAATTAAACTAAAAAAAATATAGCATCTATTTGATTCACCTAACCTTAAATGTATATTAGAGCGCCATCATTATTAGTTTTTAATCAGAGATTAAGTATTTACAGTTCTTTATTAATAAATATTGATAAAATATAATTTTCAAACCTTAAATGAATATTACAGCACCATCATTATTATTAGGAGTTAAGCATTTTCAATTTCTTATCAAGGAAGGTAAATAAAATGACATTTTGAAAATGAATTATTTTGAGTCATCATGCTAACTCAAGACCTTTATTTTACAACTTGTCTCTCTTCCACTTAAGATAACAGTGAAATCGGTTTATAAACTTAATTTTCCTAACATTTTTTTCACTTTAAAAGATATCACGACTAGAATATTTTTTTCCTAAGTAAAAAAATTCCTAGCTGAAATAATTTACAGCACCGGAAGAAATATAACTAATATCAATGTTTTTTACTGTCCTTACATTTTTCTGAAACAATTAGATTTAAGCTGAAAAACTATAGCATCTAGTTGATTCACCTAAGCTTAATTGTATAGCAGAGTACAAACATTATTATTATTTGATCAGAAGGTAAGCAATTTAAATTCCTTCATTAATAAAGATTAATAAAAATAGCATCTTCAAAGGGAAAAAAATTGTTCTTAAAATATTTTTAGAGTCACCTTGTTTACGCAAGACTTTTATTTTGCAATTTTGTCTCCCTTACTTAAGATAACAGTGGAATTGATTTATAAACCTAACTTTCTTAAAACATTTTTTCATTTTAAAAGACATCACAGCTAGAATATATATTTTTTCTTTTCTAAATTCAAAAAATTCCTAGCTAGTATTATTTACAGAACACGGAAGAAATATTACTTCGCGTTTCAAACATAAACGCAACTTCCATACAGGAAGTATATTTTCTGCCGGAAAATAACTAAGCAGTGAGTATTTTTCGTGGGATTTTATTTACTGAAAAATCTTTTTCCCCGAAATGCGAAAGGTTTTCATTCTTGCTGTCAGCATAACAAACACTCTCACGCAGATGGCTACGAAGAGGAGAATAACACAAATAGACCTACTCGTCAAATGAAACTTTTTGTACAGAAAATCTATACTTTTTTTTCCTAGGAGGGAAAAAAACTTTATCAAATCCTTCCGAGTTTCGCAAAAGCAAACTTGGGTAATAGCGTGTTTTTCCCCTAAAACATTTCCCAGGACGTTTCATTTGGCACAAAAAGGGTTCCTTTTTTTTGAAAAAGGAGTAAAAGGTGGGGGAGACAGAAAAAGAAGGGTAACCGACCAAGAGTGCCACCGGAAAAAAAATGTTGCGGTATATGGATTCCCACAGCGACATTAGTCGATATATTGATTTAAAGCGCATGCACTTAACCCAATCTTCTCTAGCATTTCATTGAAGTTCTGGCGCGTTAAGTTTTCCGCGACACCCACTTACCTTGCTTCCGTGATTCCCCAAGTAATGTTCCCACCTGTCATTTCTTAACAAGCGAAGTTCCTCAACAAGTAAAAGTGCAGTTATTGTATGATTAGAGCTCATTAAATCATTCTATTGGATAATTAGAAAATTATATTAATGTTAATTACAAACGTCTTTGGGAAAAATAAATTTAAAATATCTGAATATATCGTTTTTAGTGCACTGCACAAAACAGTTATGGGACATGGTCAATTTTGTATGATACAACGACATAATCGGCAACTTTTAACAAAAATGGCAGAAAAGATATCAGAAAGAATTATTACCTACTGTGCTTACAAATTCCAAACCAGCGGAAGTGTTTTCCCTTCGAGTTTCTTGTTCACTTACAATAAAATATGGAGCGTTTTGTGATTAGCTTATTATTTTGGACTTCTGCCCGTTGATCGGTTCTGCCCAAAATTTGATATAGATTAGCAATTTTGGTGTCAAGGTCACATACCAAATTTCGTGTATCTTGTCTGTTGCATTTTTGAATTATTTCGTTGACATACGCACGAATAAAGATCAACAGACATCCAGACTTTATATTGTACATATCCGTAATTACGTATAAATCCGTACGTATTCGTTCTACATAAACGTAAGCTACCAAATTTTATACGTATCTACAATTCTAGAAATAAAAATATGTATCAAACTTCATCTGCCTAACATGTTGCGTTTTTAAGTTGACGTGTACATATGTACACCGATCAGAAGACAGACAGACTTCTCATAGACGGATTTCAACCAAAAATTGACAGAAATCTACAATTTTAGTGTAAATACTGCATACTAAATTTCATATGTCTGGCTTGTTTCGTTTTCGAGCTATCTTGTTCACAGACATAAATCTAAAAACGTTTTTCACGGACTCAGGGAGAACAAAAACGCGGAGATTCATCAAAATCTCGAGGTCGAATTTTTCGACAATTACAATAGCCTCTTTTTGAATACTTCGTATACAGGAAAGTAAAAAATAAATTGTGTGCGACTTCAAAAATTACAAGTTTAGGAGTAAAAAGTGGCCTACAATCTCGTTCATATTGAGCTTCGTTTAAGCAGATCAGTGTCCTGGAAACTAGGAACAACTTATATGAGTAGAATACTCTAAGGCAATGAATATAATGTATCAACAACATAACTAAGCCAAATCGGTAGATTTCTGTTCCGACAACTGTTTAGAAGCTGGCCAAATGCAACCCTTTGTAGAAAATTTTTGGAGTGTCCTAAAGTGCCATTGTCAGACTATGCAATCGATGCTTGGCTAACTGAAAGTTAGTCAAAGACTAGACCTATGCGATAAGCATACGGCAACACAAAATGTTGACCAGTTTTACAAACTAACGACTAGAAGAAACCACAGTACGAATTCCACTCTTTTGTAAAAGCGGAGTCTTGAACACACGTTTCAACTCAAAGTAATCGAAATGGACTTTATAGTGTTGACTTGTATGCTTTTAGACTTCTTCGTATGGTGTGTTTTCTTTCAACTGTAGCCGCCATGCTGTGCACAGAAGGTGCCCACAAGAACATCTCAGATGGAAACGAAATGGAGTAGTGCCCTGTTTTCAGATAAACCCCACTTTAGACAATGGAGGAGAGGGGTTATTTTGAGAGACCGTAGCACTTAAGCCAATTCCGCATTAGAGAATAAAAGTGTTCGTTCTGGAAAAGACAAAATGATGGTCTGAACCAGTATGTCTCATGATGGCAAGAAATGGATCGCAATAATTTAGGCGCATTATATCTTGTTAATGTCTGTAACCATTCATTTCCAATTGAAGCGGAAGAAGAAATGCCTCCTAGTCTATGTGCTTCTAAACATTCCCTCCCACATCGGCGAAATGGATCGCTGACGGTACAGCGATATAGAGATGATATTCTCAGACTTTTCGCGGTCTATTACGCTGCAGCAATCTGGGTGAATTCATTCTTTATGGAGAATAACGCCAGGCTACATAGTCCTCATCTGGTCGATGACTTTCTTTAGATTATGGATTTCTCCCAATGGGTTGATCAACGTGTACCCTAGACTTGAACTTAATCGAACATGTTTGGAATATTGTAGACAAAAGGATTGTTGGCCCTTACCGCTCCCTAGAAACAGTTAAGCAACTGGAAACTGAGAAACCAATCTTCTGCAGGAGTTGTAGAGGATACTTCTGTCCCCCCATAAAACCTCGTTTACTACATGTTTCTCATGCATTCAAGCTGGTTGGATCCCAGCCCTTATTAAATCTGATTTTTATACAAAAAATTCCCAATTTTTTGTTCGCTTCTATGATGCGAACAAACTGTGCATTTTTCTATTTGTTTTGTAACAAAAAAGACATAAATTATTCTTTTTTCCATGCATAATATTCTTTTCTTATAGCTTGCACCATTGTTGATCACACTACCAGCCAACAAAGCTTTATCTTATCGTCAGTTTGTGTCCCAAATCATAATTCCCTCTAAATGTTTTGAGCAGTATGTTTGTTGAAGTTCTGGTACGTTAAATTTTCCTCGACATCCACTTACCTTACTTCCGTGATTTCCCAAGTAATGGTCCCACCTGTCATTTTGTAACAAGCGAAGTTCCCCAACAAGTAAAAAGGCTGCAGTTATTGTACGATTAGAGCTCATTAAGCCATTCTACTGGATAATTGGAAAACTATATTAATGTTAATTAGGGAGTCCAAGCATTGTTTAAACCGATCTCCAATCTTAATTAAACAAATCTCTGATTTGTTTAATCAGGATATGGACTAATTTGTATTTCCTATGTAATGCTTTGTTAGATAGTGATTTCATTGAAGCGGGGCGAAAAGGGGAAATTGTCTCCCCTGCTCCTTTTTAGGCAAATACGGGGTAGATGTAGTTTATCTCCCAGTTTCACACGCTACAGCAAGTTTCTGAGCAACTGTGTAATGATACTTTTTCTCGTTGCTCGCGTACTAATTGATATTGAATAGTAATTAAGAAATTTAGTCTCTGGAAGAGCGATTATTTCTATTATTATTACTTCGTTTTCCTTGTTGATTTAAGAACTGAATATGTTGGAAGCTTCTAAAATTTTGTTGTAATTAATCGCTTATTGTTTCGATAATGTGTTCTTTTAATTGGTGCTAATCAGTGGAAATAATTTCGTAACAACTTAATTGTTTGTGAAGGTTAGAAGCAATTTTTTCCTGATCGTGATCGCAACTTTCATGCAAGAAAGAAATTTTATGAACAATTTATCCTATGAAAATGATACTCCCCATGTTTTCAATTTAAAAGACACAAAACTTAAATGCTTGTAACTATTTTCTTTATAACGTCTTTATAACATTTAATCCCTTTGTAGTGTTTTGATTATGTACGATAGATTAGTAAAATGATTAGTAAAAGAGTTTCGGAAGTGTTCAGTGCTCAGTTTAAAGTCAGCTTCTAAAAGAATTATCGAAAAAACAAATAGACAGTAAGTATTTTATTTATTATGATGATTAATATTATTTTATAATGATTCAGAAAATTATTCACCCCATGTTTCCATTAAAGGGTTAATGTTTGGTTAAAATAATTTAGAAATGCTGCTCTCCTCTTTTTGTAGTAATAATTAACTTAACGCATAATAATTTTGTATGTTGTAAAACTAAAGATTAGGCACCTCAAATGGGAGGGATACTAGAAATATTAAAAAATAAGTCGAACATCTGTATAAGTTGGTTATATTAAGTTTCAAATTTTCGGGAAATGTAGAAGAATGAGTCCTTTTACGTGGGTTGCCTCAAAATAGTAAACCAAATAAAACAATAATTATGTAATAATTGCTATTTTTTATAAAACATACTTTTAAAAATTGAAATTATTGTAGACTAAAAATAGCACACCAATTTAGACCAACCTTTGCTTTGCTTTTGAATATAATTCTTATAGTTACCTATAATTTGTAGTTGTCAACTCTAGCTCTATGATTGTTATTGCTGTGATCTTCAATGCACTATTTTGCAGTAAGCCTTAATATAACCAGGATGTTGAAGCGAACGATTATATATCTTCTAATAAATTTTAAAGTGTATAAGTTCATTTCAACAGGTCTTAAATGCATCAGTATTACTAGAAAATACTAAATAATTTTCTGTTATTTGCCTGAAGTATTGCGAAAATACTTACATTTTTACAATAAGGCTGATTTTTCAATTAGCCTACGACATATATTCGACCTTTTACTTAATCTTTCATCGATCATATACATTACTTTTTTATGCATCTAGGCTAAGTATTTAAAAACATCTCACTCTTAGGGAATATATCAAAAGTCATTAGTCAAATGGGTAGTTTTAATTACTGCAACAGTAACAAATTCTGTATAAGTTACTGTCTGGCAATTGTCTCTTTACTTCACGAAACAATCCACAGCATGCTTAACAACTTGGTAGGAAGGGAAGAGCAACAAGTAACAAAGAATCGAACAAATTTTAACAGAAATCTCATTAATCACAAATGAAATTAAACATCTACAAAGGTACTGCACAATATTGTACGGTATTAAACAATATTCGCAATATCGTTTAAAATTGTATAATACTATATATATATATATATATAATATTATATAATATTTTGCAATATCATACAACTTATTGGGCTAACTGAGTACTCAGTGAACTATAAACATCATTTTAAAATAAATTTCTTCCCTTATGTGTCTAAAGTTCGCCATTGAGGAAATGGCGTACATATAGAAAATGTTATGCTCTATAGTGAAGAGAGATTTAACCACCACATATGTATCAAAATAATCTTTTTCTCTTTTCAGGTATTTCCACTTTAATAGATATACGTACGAATTAAAAAATACTTTTTTGAAATAAAAAATTTATTTGTGCATTTCAAAAAATCTTCACGTAACAGAAAATGTCTTGTTCCATTCCAGCAATATGAAGCTGATACCGCTAAAAAAGTGAGGTATCGTCTACAAGAAATCTTATCAAAGTCGATAAATGAAAGTTTACATGAACATGAAACTGCATATTACTACCAGATGTAAAAAAAAATTCAGAAATATTCGTTATTGGTTGCGAAAAATTCAGTTTTTTTCTTCCTCTTTAAATTTTCAAAAACTTGAGATAAGAGGTATTCCTTGTTAAGCGGCGATATAGAAAAAGTACGAATCGAATTAATATGACAAATTTTCCACATTTCTAAAGAGATAACAACTATGAAAAAAACCAATTATTTGTAAGTTTGCAGTTTTGTTTGTGTCTTGTGACATTTTCTAACTAAAAGCAAATCTTTGCAATCTACTTTAGAATAGTTAAGAATCGAATTTGAATGACTATTTTCACCACATTTCAAAAATCACCTCACCTTGTCTTTCAAAAACATTTCTAAACTAATACATTCTCGCCATTTGTTTCATATAAAAGAGCGCTTCAACTTTCCATTCCAGAAAAAATATTTTAAGACAAATAAATACTCCAATAAAAGTGTAAAATTTGTTCGCTCTCAATTCTCAGAGAAAATAAATTCTAACTGATATCTGAAAACTATACAAAGTAATTTATTCACGTTAAACTACCTATATCTACACTATTTGCGAAATTTCGAACGAACTTAAGAACGCATAATTCAATCGTCTTAAAAATTGTATCGTCGTCCCAAAGCATTGCTTCGAACAAATGCGCAAGAATAATCTGCTCTATTAAAATCCTAAGTTAACGATATTTGTAAGAGGATTCTAACGGAGAAAATCGATAGTGCATGTGAATCAAAATCGATTAATCTGAAATATAAATTAAGGGCAGTTACACGCATTTTCGCTTCAGTGAAATCGCATCTCTCATTGTACGAAAATCGATTCTCACAATTTGTAATTACTTTTCGTCATTAACAGCTGTCGTTATCAGAACTTGATCCATAGTTTACTTTTACTTCCATCTTTGAGAAAATAAATCAGGGAAATGAAAATAAACTACGAGAACCCGATTAGTAATGATTCAACGTTGCAACTATGAAGTGAAACTAATTACTATTCTAATAATGTAACAAACTATTTAAATAGACTAAACATATTTGCATTTTCATTTGTATTATTTCTATTTTCTTCCTGTTAGAGCAAAATGCTTACATATTAATTCTAT
>BGPR01000007.1:2909360-2937824 GCA_013235015.1 Araneus ventricosus | reverse complement strand
GTTCGCTTTAACTCTGAACCATCCAAATAACAATGAAATCCATAACAATCGATGTATGTCGATTCCTCTTCATTCATCGTCGAATGAAATTTCTACCATCCATTTATTTACAAACAAGAAACAACCAAAATATCTTTTATTCTGTTCATCCCCGCCATCTTCAAATACGTCCATCCAAAGAACATCTTAAAACAATTTCTCCAAATGCAGCAGAGAGCAGATGCTTCTCAAACTCGTATTCCTTATATTTGTCTGATGTCTGACCTGTATTACAGTTAATCAAAAATATACGTGATGACGACTTGAATTTGTTATATAAAATATTTATTTTTAAAATCGTCGCTCAATTTCTCGCAACCAATAAAATATATTTCTGAATATTTTTTCACATCAGGTAGGAACATATGGTCTCATGTTCATATCAGATGTCAAAAAATTTCAGAAATATCCGTTATTGGTTGCGAAAAATTGAGTATTTTCTTCCTCTTTGAAATTTCAAAAAAATGAGATAGGTGGTGTTGCTTGTTAAGCGACGAAATACTAAGTAAACATGTTTTAGCATCTTTTTCTCTGATGCATGTTAGCATTAAACAACAATGAAATCCATAACAATCGACGTACGTTAATTCCTCTCCATTCATCGTAAACTGAAATGTCTAGCATTCATTTCCAAACAAGAAAACAGGTAAAGCATCTTTCATTCTGTCCATCCAATGAACATCTTAAAATAATATCTCCAAGTGTATCAGAGCAGATGCTTCTCAATCTCGCATTCCTTATATTTGTCTGGTGACTGCCCTGTATTACAGTTAATCAAAAATATACGTGACTATGCCTTGAATTTATTATATAAAAGATTTATTTTTAAAATACTAAGTAAACACCTTTTAGCATCTTTTTCTCTGATGCATGTTAACATTAAACAACAATGAAATCCATAACAATCGACGTATGTTAATTCGTCCCCATTCATCGTCAACTGAAAACTTCTAGCATCCATTTCCAAACAAGAAAACACCCAAAGCATCTTTTCATTCCGTTCATCTCCCTCCATCTTCAAATACGTCCATCCAAAGAACATCTTAAAACAATATCTCGAAATGCAGCGGAGAGCAGATACTTCTCAATCTGGATTCTTGATATTTTTTGATAAAGCGCCTCGAAAACTGTTCCCTCTTCCGGGGTTGGATGACGGCGGCACGATCAGAAGAATGCGTCTCTGAATATAGAATCCATTACAGGTATTCGAGGTGGTAGAAAAGGACAGATGTGTTTGTCGGCTTCCAGGTGATTTATGGTCGCGGAGAAAATGGGCGAGAAGGTTCTGCTCGACTCGTCTTGTTCTTGAGACGAGATTCCCGGTGCCTGGGGATCGGCAGCACTGGATGCAAATCATGGCGACAGCACCCATTGCTCAAAATTCACTCGTCTTGAGAGCGCAACTTTTTATTCTTGGGATCAAGATCAGGTTGGGCATTTGTTGAATGTTTGCACATTACCTTTGGGTTGCGTTGAAATGACAGTAAATGGATAATTACGTTTTCTGTATAGATTTAACCCTCTGTTAGTCGCAATATCTAATAGATACTTATGCTAGATTAGATTAATCCATTTTCCTGTTGTTTTTTTTTCTACTTTTAAACCTCCGTTAGTCGCAATTATTTTCATCCTCAAGTGGTCGCCATATATCTTGCGGATTTAATCTATTCTATGATATGTTCATCCGGTTTTGATAATTTCTCCGTTATAACTATAATAATTAGTCCTAATGAGAATGCAAATGAGTATTCTATAAGAAAAATTTAAAGTGTGATACTTTAAAATAGCTAATAGATGCAGAATGCATGCGTATAAATTACATATTGCGACTAACGGAGAATTAGCACATTGCAAGTTGAATTTTGATTGCAGAAAACTCGTTTACATTCCCATTAGGACTAATTATTCTAGTTATAAAGAGAAAATTATCAAAACAGGATGTACATATCATAGATTTTTTATACTTGAGATACATTGCGACCATTTAAGAATGAAAAAGATTGAGACTAATGGCGGGTTAAAGAATTAAATCATAATTGGAATTCATGGTACATTTCCTGGGTAGCATCATAGTGGATACAAATCATGACGACATCATCTGTAACTCAAAATTCAATAATTCTTCGATTGCAGTTTTTTTATTAGTATCGAAATCGCATTAGGAATTTGTTGAATGTTCGCAAGTTTTCGTTGGATTGCAATAACATTGCTTCAGATTAGAAATTTGGTTAGTAGAAAAGTTTTTAAAAATTAATTTGCGAATTGGTATCAATATAATTCGGAGACGTGGATTCAAACGTCTCAGATTTGTACCCAATTTTGAATAAAATGCCAGGTACCGTCTTGTCTTTGTTCCTCTTAATGAAATATTTCATAATACTTTTGAAAGTATCATTTTAATTTTAAAAAATAAGTTTCTGAAAGATACTGTTTCTCAATTTTTACTATGCTCAGAATCGGATCGCTAGATTTTAGCGAAAAATCCCAGTTAAATTCCATATCAAAATTTCTATGATTATCTTTTGTACAGTAAAACTTCGATTAACCGTCCCCGTCCGGACCAGGGCTGTGACGGATAACCGAATAGACGGATAACAGAAATCTCTTAATATACATATGGACAGTAAAAGGGATTTCACTGCTGGCTTAGAACGA
Organism: Araneus ventricosus; assembly: GCA_013235015.1. NCBI lineage: Eukaryota > Metazoa > Arthropoda > Arachnida > Araneae > Araneidae > Araneus > Araneus ventricosus. Next base: position 2,935,130 of record BGPR01000007.1, on the reverse strand, counting down.
AGATGAAAATAAAATTTTCAAAAGTGAATAATACATACATATTGCGTTAAATTTTACAAAACAATATATATAAACTTTAATATAAGAGTAGTAATGCTCAGAAATGACGGATTAAACTTTTTTAGATGATGACGGATAATGACAGTTAAACAAGTGACGGTTAATCGAAGTTTTACTGTAATTCCATTTGTAATTAGAAGTATGGGCTCCTACGCGATCACACTGTGATTGTATTCACATTCTGACAGAATGTATGTTTTTTACTACTCAACGCCTACAAACTACTCTCATACAAATTCACTTGCACTTTTTACATTGATTGATAAAATCCTGCATATTGATCTTTTTATATTTTTAAAATTTGACATAAAACTTTTAGCGTATCGTGTTCACAGACAGAATTCCCAAAGTGGTTGTTCCAGACTCAGGCAAGCCTCAAACGTGGCGATTCATCAAAGTCTTCAGGGTTATTTTTTGTCGAATACAATAGTTTCATTCTTCATATACAAGAAGCACACTTAAAAGAATGATTAGACTTGAATAACACGCCCTTAATGATGTCTAAGTATTAAATCTGGCTGCTCTCTGCTTACATCCCAGACTTTTGAAATTAAGCGAAATATTTTTCTATGTCATATTTCTTGAGGCAAAAAAGGAAAGTCATACTTTTTTGTGTTTGTTTACTGCCTGGAAAAAATAATTTCCGGAAAACTATCTTTTTACGGTTGTTTTAATAACTAGCTGCTTTCTGTCGTAATCTGGTTGGAAAACTAATGCCTTAAAACGCTTTTCAGCTTAAGCCACATGGTGGAGTTTATTAAAAAAAAGCGAAAGTGGGCTCAAATTCCACAGGGATATTTTAATTTTTTTTTTACCTCCCTTTGTGCTTTTCTTTTTACCGAACATTTTTTGTTCCCAATTTTCCGGAAAGAATGTTTTCTTCTATTTATTTCTCTCCTCATACATTACAGAGTAATAATTTTGGAAAAGGCGCTTTTCAACTTTCTTAAGTACTTTCGTGAGAAAAGGTAAAATAACGCAATATGCTCCAGAAAAAAGTGTATTTTCTTAGTCCCGAGTCCTACACAAATGTAGCTCTACACTTTTGTAATATCTAAACTTCAGTTCGAGTTATGCATACACAGAGAGAAGGCGAGATTACTTCTCTTTGAAGATTCGTTTGCTTTTTCATTTTCTTATTTTCCATCCGTTTATGCATATCTTCTTTCTTTTCCCCGTTGTTGTTGTTGTTTACTGTTTACAACTTTTATATTATAGCATTACTTTTTAATGAGTTTATTTTTGGATTTTTCCCTGGCTTTTGGGTGATGTTTTACTGAAATTAATCTATCAGTAAGGAAATTACATTCGAAATATACAGACACCCTAATATATTTCTGCATCTGAATTCATTATTAAGTAAGCGGAATTCAGAAGTTGCAGTGAAGGCAGAAAATGCATATGACAGTATTTTATTGAATAGTGATTTATTATTGAACTTACTGAATAGCGGTATTTGTATTTTATTGAATAAAATGATTTATTATTTAACTTACTGAATAGTGGTTTTTGTATTTTGTTGAATAGTGATTTATTATTGAACTTACTGAATAGTGGTATTTGTATTTTATTGAACAGCTGGGTTTGGATTGTGGCTCATTGGCATAAGAGCCATTTTTGACTAAACTGCGCCAGCCCTAAATTTGCATTTGTCCAATAAACAAAAATATCTTTTAAAAAACACGCTTTTATTACTGTGCTAAAAATTAGAAAATAAATTTTATTGAAAATATGAAAGTCATAAGAAAATCGTAAAAGAGTGAGGTTCTCATAGAAATAATTTAAGTTTATAATATATTTTATGTAGTTCATTTTATATATATAGTTTATGATATATGTAGTTTATAAATAATATATTTTTAATTTTCAATTAATGTTTAGGAAATTTCTTTCTTATGATATTCATTGTGAGTTAATTTTCTTATAGTATTGCACTCAAAATCCTCACGCTTTTAGGATTTTCTCTTGACTTTCAAATTTTTATTTTTAAAAATTCTACATTTTTTTAGTCTACTAATAAATACATGCTTGATTTTTTCCCATTTTAATTATTTTTTACTTTTTAGTCCTTAATATGATTCCTTACAAATATTATGGAATTTTATACTAAATTTTTCTCAGATTAACTACCAGATTGCGACTCTTATTTGGAATCAGAATTTTGTAAAAAAAATTAATTAACTGATAATTATATTCTGGAAATATTAAAATGTTGCATTTTCATCGGAAACCCACAACTTTATAAAATTTCTGAACTCTGGTACATCAGAAATTAAGTGAAGAATCGATTACAGAATTCCATCTTTACAAACATGAAAGATGTAAAATGTAATGAAAGTGTATAATAATAAAGTAAAGTCTGTATGCTTACAAACGGTTGGCTGATGGTATTTAATGGCGCAAGATCCAGATTTGCGTATGCTGCGCCAAACATATGGCATATGGTAATTTCCAGTCTAGCTTTAATAGCGTAATTTTAATTCCTTTCTGTAATATTTTTAGAGAGCCGAAACAATATTATTTGAATGAGAAATCACAGGTCAGCAAGCATTGGCTGATAACGAAATCAAAGACCTTGAAATGTTCACGCTCTCTCCGCCTGGTAAACCACGTGACGCGCGTAGGAGTTGAGTTCTGTTAAAACGTAGCGCAATGTTTCTAATCAAACAGAAGGCTCGGAAAATTAAAATTATATATACGTCTTCGTGTGGTTGAGTTTGCGGGTTGACCGCTACGGGGTTTATCTCGGTAGCAGCATGGCTCTTATATCTCTTGTATGTGAGGGATATCTATCGTATACGTATCTATACACATAATTTTTACCGTAATGTAAGTAACTAATAATAGAGTGATAATGTTTTCTCACTAAGCTACATATAGTATTAATTTTAATTATGATCAAACCTTTATCTTGTTTCTAATGTACTATTCATCTATGTAAATACCTCTCACTTATATTTTGTTCTTTAATAAAATTAATTAGTAATCAAATATCATTCCTCTTCATTGTCTTTCTGTTGACACCCCTAGGTACGCAGGAAGATAATTCTTTCCTTCCCACGTGGACTGGTTTTGGGTGATACCAGTGGCGAATCTAGGATTCGGGTCTGGGGAGGGGGGGGCTGAGGGCATAAAAATTTTGTATCGTCGTGACGAATGTCAATCCTCAAGTCTAAAGTAAACCAAAACACTTTAACTTTACAGACTTTACTCACCCTGACAATAAGAATCATAAAGAACAACACAATACTTTCGATAATTTAAGAAAAATTACAATGAAATAACTAGCCAAAAAATGTCTTCGACAGCGTCAAAACTACAAATACAAGTGGAATGACTACAAAAGTAGGAAAATTTTCGAGCCTGTATAGCCAGAAAGCAATCTTGAAACGTTTTTATTATTTTTTTAAAGAGGGAAATTAAGAAAAAACAGTTGTAATGATTTTAAATAAAATCAAGAATTCTGGCTTGGCTCTGGGGGGGGGTCTGTAGCCCGATAGGCACCCCCCTGGATTCGCCACTGGGTGATACTCTTGAAATTTATTTTTCTCAAACCCAGAGCCTACATATATGATTTGTGAATGTGATCAAGTAATGACGGTTCAAGTGGTATTTGTTGTAAATCAATATGTAAAGTGAAAAAGGTTGCGTTTTTAAATCCTGTGGATTTTAAAAATGGAAAAGGTTGAAATGTGGGGGATATTATCAGTCAATGTAACCGAAATTGTTTGAAAGTGTTGACTTTGAAAATTTTAAAAAATGAAAATTCTGCCGAGATTTGGAAAACATATCGTATAAAATCAGAATATGGGCACGCAGGATCTTGTTATCCTAATAATAAATGAAGATTCGTGAATCTGGTTTGTTTGTCCAGTATGCTAATGGGTTAAAACAGGCTCATATTTTCGATTATTCAAAGAAGGCCAATTTTAAATAGCGGGTTTAACTGCATGTAATTTATTTTTCCTTTAAAAAAACCACTATGTGAAGTCTGCAAGTAGAATAAAAAATGCTTTTGACAATTTTTTATTTTATTAAATAATAATTTTGGAAAGTTGGATTCCTTATTTTACGCATTCTGATATTAAATTTTAATTATTTCTTTTCTTCGTTTTACCTCTAAACGAAATCCACCCACAATGAAACTTTATTCAAAAAATGCAAATACTCCAATGTATCCTAATTCTTCATAAACCAAGAATGTTCAATTAAAAAGCAATTAAAAGACAGTTTAAATACATTTAAACATTTCTCCAAACACAGATCTAAATACCTCTTAATAAGAAAGTTATTCATGGTTAAAAAATTACTTTCTCTCTCTTTGTTGAAAGATAAGTTTATGAAGATATTATTATAGTAAGTTCATAAAGATATTAAGTAAGAACAGTCTTTGTCAGTAATTAACTGCTAACAACAGTATTAAAATAAATAATTTTACTTAGTTGACTTCTGCATTTTTAAAAATACAGTGACGATTGTTCTGAAAACAGTGACTCTTTACTGAAATATGTATGATGTTTTTCCTGTTTTGTTTTATTTATGTTACATTTAAAGAAATGCTGAACTTGAACAATTACAAACCTAAGTTTATCTTAAATTAAATTAAAAGTTTATCAAGTTTTAGCCCTCTTTTAATATTGCTTTAAACAATTTCGGTATAATTAAAATGCATTTTACACACACTTATACCCTTACCGTTCGATTTAATCAGGAAAACTGTGCATGAAATATTTAAAAAAATGTTTAAAAAGCATATTTCCTTATCCATTATAATGTTTCTTTCACATCACGTTTCTCTTTTAGTAACAATATAAATTGACCGATGTTCCCACTTGATGCTTACAAGAATGAAATCCGACTGACAAACAAAATTTGCCTGTGACTTGTACTTAGTAGTTCTAACGGTAAACAATACGTGATAATGATCTATGATATTTACACAAGTAATAAAAGGTATACAATAGTGCCAGATTCAATACACTGTAACTTTTAACCCTCTGAGTGCGTATCCCGCTATTTCCACGGGTTGGAAGTATGTCTATTTTCTTCTGCATCCTGCGATTTTAACAGGCTAATGTGTTTACTTAGTACTTTTATAGCGTTGGATCATATTATACTAATAAACTTTGTATATAAATAACGACTCGCTTGGCTCAACGGTATTTGAACACGTTTGCAAACGTTGCATCTAAATAGCGATTTAAAAAACTTGCAGTCAGAGGGTTAAACTAAATAAATCATTATCATATTCAAAAGTAACTTTAGTCAACATAACAAGTCTAGCTCGTCATTGTACGGTATGGAATGAAAACCAATGACGAGATAGACCGAGGCCGCGGTGGCCTAGGGGCAAGGTCTCGGTTTTGGGGCCGGAGGGTTCCAGGTTCGAAACCCAATTCCACTGAAGATCCGTCGTGTATTGGGCTTGTTGAAAGTTAAATCATACGTAGAGGGCCAAACGTCGTCCCGCTGGTGTGGTGCAACACAACCCACCCCAGCCCACCCCACTGGGTAGAACCAGCGGAGAAGAGAACAGACCAGCAGGAAGACGCAAGCCCCAATCGCATTTATACTATACTACACCCCGTAACATGGGTGGAAATTGAATACATATAAGCATATATAAAAGTTTCATATTACAAGGGCGCACCCGGCCCAGGGGACAATACAAATAACAACATATGGAGTGAAACTTATTTACTAATAAAAATTTACCATGGCCTAGGAGAACCAAACATTACATTCCTAATTTTAATTACCAATGGCATTCCACCCATAAAATACTATAAGTAAGATGTGCAGTGCAAATACAAAAAAAGACAACCCAAAACCACACTCAAACCACAGACACAGACAAATTATATCGAACCAGAAATTGAACAACACACACAAAAGGAATTCGTAAACATTTTTTTTTTCTTTTAAAAAATATATAAGATCAGGATTTACTAAGGTGAAATGTAGTCCATTTTGGTCATGGAAGAGACAATATTTGGCTTTAATCTTTTTATTTCATGCATTGAGGATATTACGTTATTTCTTCATAGGTAGAGGATTCAATTTTTACGTAGCTCCATGACCAGTATTCAGAAGGTTACGCCTGAGCGTCGCGTTGTTGTTGAAAGCTTACATGCTGGCGTGAAAAAGGCCAGAAATGAATGCGCAGAACGCTTAAGTACCCAGAAAAGGGAATTTCCCCTTTAGAAACTCGTGACTTGAAAAGAAAGTTGTAGTGCGTTTATTATGATGAAAGTAGAAGTAATTAAAATGAGGTGTCGTTAAAAGATTATTTAAGTAAGTTAAAAAATTAAAATATCACATATATATATTAAACTAATCCATTATCACCCACACATCTAATCAGTTAAAACTTTAAAAATGTCAATACTCTATTACCAAGCATGCACCGGGTATATTGATTAAAACCATATTATAAAGTAGGTGTGGTGCGGAAGTTTGGAGATGGGGTGCCAGCTGAGGTGTCGTCCTCGTCATCTGACCGGGGTTCAAAATTACGAGGTCTGTCCCAAAATTGACCTCGCGTTGCTTCAAAACGGGACGTTAATATAACTACAACTAAACCGGGGCCGCCGTGACCAGCATTCAACTACTGCTAAAACTATTTTTATTGGTCTCTCTCGGAGGCCCCGGCTAGACTCGTCATTTTACTTCAAGAGATTAAAAGAAAACGCTTTTTGGATGTTTATACATCCGATTGAAATAGATATTCTACTTAAAATATATTAACGACATAGCAATAAAAGGATTAATAATATTATCAGTTTAATTTAGTTTACTTCCATTAAACCTAAGCATAATTTATAATACAAAAAATACTTTAAATGTTTTAGCTAAAACATAAACATATATTTAAACGTGTTTATGCATGGCCTTTTTTTGTACAATTTTGTATGCGGTATATGAAAAAATTGCTCAACAAAATATATAATATGAATAAAAAGTAAGAAATTCAAAGATAATTTTTCTATAATATTGCCTGAATGTCCAAATGAGTTTCATCATTTCATTCCCAATTTCGTTACATACCGTAAAGTTGGGTGAATAGAGACAAAATAGTTTAACGTAGTCGTATCAAGAAAAAAACTGATTAATTTCACGTACATAATGTTTTTTTAGGTTTTATTTAAGTTTGTTCGTGTGTGTTTTTGTGCGGTCCCTATCCATGGCACAAAAACAGGCTTGAGTGCATTTAAAATATTTTTCAGGTGTGTTTGACAGTTTGAAGTGTATTTCTGTTAGTGTTTGCGAACCGTCTACGTTTACCTACGTATTAGACTCTTATATAAATAGGAAGAGGGAAAATTTATTTTATTTGATATATTTTCTCTATAGAAATATCGATTCTCTTTGATACGGAAATTCCAAAATAAATTTTTCGCATATAAAAGAGTTTGAAAATTGAATTTGTGAACTTTCACTCAATTTGAAAAGTCCTTGAGTGATTTTTATAGAATAAATGAATTGCATCTCTACGAGTATTTGTCCCAATTTCTCTCAATCTTCCGGTGCCGTAGTTCGTTTAGTTATATTAACGTTCCGTTTTAAAACAACACGAGGGTTATTTTGGGACAGCCCTCGTAATTCTGAACAGTGGTCGACACCTGAACTGGCCCCCACTCTCCAACGACGTTTGACCCACGACGTTGGATTTAGCGTGCATCAGGCGCACACACACGGCAGATCTTAATGGAATCTGGTTTCGAACCTTGAACCCTCCTGCCCGAAACCAAAACCTTACCAGTAGGCCACCCCTGCCCTCCAGGTGTCACTGAGTCTCGATTTCGGGATCAAAGAGTTGCAGGGTCGAGAGAATTCCATCGGAGGGCTGCCGTGTGTACCATCTCCGTTGTGGTCAAACATCCTCTTGCTAGCGTGATGCGGAAATTTGCGGGTCTATTCTGGTACCCCCGGTTGGGTTGGGAGTTGGGTTGGGTTCCGTTGTTAACGTGCGAAACCCAACCGGGGGTGCCAGAATAGACCCCTAAAACTAAATTATCAAGCTCCAAGTTAAAAAGAAGAGATATGCCGATAACTACTTAACACATTCATCGCTTCGGACGAGATATCTCGATTTTCAAAATGTTGGCTGTGTGCTAATATTTGACTTACGTACTAGTTTAGGTAAGTTGCACATGTTAATAGATATCTGAAAAGTACGTTCACTTTTCTCTTTTTTGGTATATATATATTGTCGTACACTTACTATTTGCCTTTTCTGGAGACTGCACCTAATTCGTATACCGCGGCAAATGTGCTAACTCCAAAGCAGTCGAATCATTTTTTTCCATGCTTTATGTTTCGCTTTAAAGCAAAAGATTCGTATTTATCAATACATTTTCTTAAAGCTCCACGGGTAAGAAATTCTTCAGATTTCAGAGGTTTATGCCGCATATTCTGGAACTTGCATCTAATTCGAATATCGCGGCAAATGTGCTAACTCCAAAGAAGTCGAATCGTTTTTACTTTCTCGTATACGAAGTATACAAAGAGAAAGTATTGTAATCGTCAAAAAATTCGAACTCGAGATTTTGACGAATCTCCACGTTTTAGACCTCCCTGATTCCGAAAAACACAATTTTGGAATTATGTCTGTCTGTATGTCTGTGTGTCTGTGAACACGATAACTCGAAAACTATTAGAGCTACGGGGATGAAATTTGGTATGTGGTCTTTAAACATAATTTGTAGGTTTCTATCAAATTTTGGACAAAATCCGTCAGCGGGAAGTCTGTCTGCCTGTATGTCCGAAGTCATGTGAACACTATAACTCAAAAACTTGAATAGCTAGATGGATAAAATTTGGTACATAGTTTTATCGTCATGAATGTAGGTCCGTATAAAATTTTGGGCCAAATCCCTCAATGGGCTGACTGTCTGTCGGTCTGTATAATCGCATACTTGTTCAACTCCATGCGCATGCGTTCTGGTAATGCCTGTGCAAAGAAGGGACACTCCGAAAACTTGGCAGTTTGCCAAAAACCAATTCTGGCAGCGAGATTTTGTGAGGCAGCAAACACATAGGGCGTCTCGCCAGGTCCTCTTGCGCAGAAAAATGCGCAGAGGATTTTATTTGTTTTGATCCTTCAAATCACGCGTGGTTCTAACTTTGGTTAACTTGCGGCGGAAGTTTATATTTGGCGTCTTTTATTATTCTAGCTTGTATGAACTACATTTTTCTATAAGTATGCTATGATGGTTCTATACATCCTATTTAATTTTGATTGTGCTTTCATAATTGATCTTTATCAAACATGTTATGAAGGAATTACCCTCTTAAAGAATTTGAACTGTATTTAAACATTTTGCAGCGTATACATCATTGTTCAATGTATTGATTATAAAGGAAGGATCACGCCACTTTGTCCTTGAGACGGTAAGAGTGGAAAATCGGTTCGCATCTAATCGCTACGCATCTCTTTGAATTTGATTCTTTACGTAAATATTTTACAATCACTATAATCCACAATGAGAACCTTCTGATAATCATTGGATTCTGAGTTACAGTAGGTTCGAATTTTTTTATCCACGCGGGGGGAAGGAAAACAGCACCTTTTTGGGAAAGTATACGAGAAAGTTAAGGGGAGACCACTCCCTCTGATTTTCCCTGCTTTATGTTTCGCTTTAAAGCAAAAGATTCGTATTTATCAATATATTTTCTTAAAGCTCCACGGGTAAGAAACTCTTCAGATTTCATAGGTTTATACTGCTTCTAAAACAACATACGAACCAGAACTTAAGGATATCTTTGAGAATACAGTTATTTCAAATACGCACAAATTCATAATTATTTAAATACACGCCCTTCGTATTTGAAGAATTCGGTCATTCACTTTTAACCAAATTTCATTACTAATGCTTAAACTACTTAAAAACTGGAAAGATAACCCGAACTTAAAAAATCAATCGTCACTAAGACATCTTGTTGAATCCATTTGTTTCGCATACGCTCCAATTCACCACCCCTCAAGATAAAACAGTTTTCTCCCTTCCTAGGGCATATTCGATTACTCCAACACACCCGTAAAACAGCTACAGACAATCCCACCTCTCCTGCGGCTGGTATTGCCGCAGCTGTACTCTGTCGGCACTGTTTACATTTTCAATTTGTAGCAGCAATTCCATAAATATATCCCCTTAATTGATTCCTTAGAGTGCAAGCACATTACTTAATATCACACTCGACAACTCCATTGCATGTCTATGATGCAACCTCCCTTCATTGTCTGGAGCCGTTTCTGCTGCTCATAAATTATTCAACGGATCAAATGATCCTGTTACTTTGCCGTTTGATGTTTCCATAAGCTATTCAATGATAGCTTATTCATGATTGCACGGTACATACTTGGATCGTGTCCGGGAAGTCTGCTTGCTTACATTCCCCTCTTCATCAATACGGCATAAAAAACGATCCATAAACATTAAGTTATTTCACTTTTTAGAAATATGTGCATGGTAAAATAATGCATCATCGTTCAGCTTGCAAAGTCGATAATACTTTGAAGTGGTTTTGCTTTTAGTTAGATATTCTATTTATTTCAATGAATATCTACGTATCGGTTGTAGTTGTTTCACTCTCGTATATTGCACTGTTGTGAATTTTTATTTTGTCTTTTCCTTGTCTGTGTGTCTATAAAAGCCGAATTTAAAAATTTATGGAAAATCATGAACTTGTAACCGAAATGAAATTTTCCTCGCATTTCTTAGTACCGTTGTATTTCTCTGTTGGAGTATTGCGCTGACAGGCGACTGTGGTGGCCAGGTGATAGAAAACCGAACGGCTGTGGGTTCGATACCCAATCCCACCTAAAACACGCCGTGTGCACAGTCTGAAGCATATTTAATTCGTTTGGGTAATATTGTCATAGGGTCGGTTTAATTACATGAAGGTTTCGTTTTGAAACAACTAGAGGGCTATATGGAAAGGACCTCATACTTTTGAATCAGGTGCTCGACGACGAGGAAGACACCTGAGCAGACAACTGCAGTGCCATAGCAATGGGAAGACGTTTGACCTTCAACTTCACATATAGCGTGCACCAGGCCTACATGCAAGACGGATCTTCGTGAAATCTAGTTTCGAAACTGGAGCCCTACAAGTTCCGAAGTGGAGGCTTTACAGCCAGGCCACCATGGAGCCGATCTTATGGTCAGATGATGAAGACTTTAGCAAGTTAACTGCCTTATTATTTTTGACAAAACAGCCTCGTGAAGTATATATAACTCACACGTCTTTTTAGTTCCTTCAAGACAACACACCTCAGAAAAACTTTTTCTAATGCGGCTGTTAATGTGCTAAACTACCAAACCCAGCAATTTTCATATAATTTGGAATCGAGACGCTAGAGAAATTGCAGAGTAGCTAGAAACATCGGAAGACGCTGAGAATGTAAGGCATAAATTCTGATGGTTGACAGCCTCTGAGGGCTGCAACAGGGACGAGAGCCGATCCCGGAGACAAAATCCAGTGAGGACAGAATTTCAACAGCACTGAGACTGGAGTGAAAATACTGACAGGAGATAGGCCAGGAGATTACGCCTACGGTAGGCGACGGAGACTATGCAGATTTTGTTCGAATGGACTACCCCAACAATTTTTCTAGACCTAGGTCATTGTAGTCAAGAATTTGTACAGAAAATCATATTCGTAGCTCATATTTAAATAGGTGCTTAACCCAGAATAAAGACTAACTTAAGGCAGATTGTAGCACAAAGTCTTTCACATCAAGACGGCAATAAAGGACCTTTTTAAAAAGTTATTGCTCTTGCGTTATACTAGGAAATCACAACTTACCCTCTTCCTGCAAAATGTGCATTAGATTCCAGAATTAAGTTGGCTTAACTCCCGTGATGTGAGTCAACTGAATATGAATTGACTCCGTAAATTCATGCCAGTGAGTTATGAAAAGCATCTAAATAGTTAGAATCTTCTACGGAAATTTTTCATAAATTCATGCATTCACAGATGGAAACTGAGGATTATAGACCATAGAGTCTGAATACTTCCAAAGACCCTTCCTCCATTGGTTCTCAGAAAATTATATCCAATATCTGTTCTTTGACAGCAGATCTTCACTTAATTGCTAAATTAATTAGAAAATTCTCATATCTTTTGAAAGATAACTAGTAAATCATAAGAAACAAATGTATCGGTACAGAGATACTAGTAATTGTTCGGTCATCTACCTTAAAAGACAACCGCAAGAATAGACTGCATTCATATACTTATTCTTTATTTCCGAGTCCACCATTTACATCAGCCAACGTCACCACTAATGATCATGTTCCTTTTCTCATTGGAGTGATATACTGCATCATCAAAAGAATTTGGACATCTTCCCTTCCATTAATAAGCCGTACTAATGCAATGCATTCATTCAGCAGTTTCTGGAGAGAGTATAATTGGTGGGAGGTAAGATAAAAACGTAGCATAACGAAATTCAGCATGTGCGATTGAAAACAATGAATAAAACAGTACTTAATTATTAAGCTTTGATATTGTCAAAACTGAAGATGAGCAGGAAAATTCATTACAAAAAGATTCATCTTTATGGTCTAAATATACCTGAATTCTCTCCAATAGAAAGCGAATTTATTTCTCAACATATAAACCAGCGAAGTGTTTTCCCCTCAAATTTCTCTTATTCTTACACAATTACGACACGTTTTGTGTTTAGCTTCGTACTATAGGGTAAGGTTGCTCAAGTCATACCGCAGCCTAAGTCGTACCTGTTTCATTCTGACTTTGTTTTCGTCGAATCTGCAACGCTGACGGCAGTGCGATGACTACTAGCATCGGCGATGTTAATTCCATTATTTAGAACAGAGCTTCCGTGCGTTACAACCTCACCACGAAGAAAAATAAGTTTTCGGTAGTTTTCTTATAGCTTTCGTGCAAGTTTCGTAAGACGTTGAGCAATAAATATTATTAATAAGATGAGATGTTATTATTTCTTATGGTTATCATACTGTGTTATTTGAATAGTTGTTTTTATGCAATAATGACGCTCTGGTTAAATTCATTCCTTTACGATGCTTACTTAAAATTTTACACTTGCCGTTGCTTACGTCGCACCACAAACGAGGCTTAAGTCGTACCAGTTACTCCTTAAGAATCTCTTGCACATCTAAAGATACATATCATTTATAGAAAGAGAATATTGTTATTTTTAATATGACATGCGCTTTTTCCAATTTTTAGGCAGGGTCCGTAAACGTGGCAAAATGTTCCGAAAATAGAGATAAGAAGATATGGACGAGGCGTTATGTGAAAATTACCCAATGGTAATATGGGCTTGAAAGAAAGCATAATATTCCTAAACCGAAACTGCGGTGTCACCTTCTGGAGCTAAATAAACATTATGAACTTGGAAAACAGAAAGGGTTGACCGAGGATTAACTCAATAGCAAATAGTTTACTCAAAGAATAGTAATGCAAGATGTTTTTGCTTCATTTGCTTCCAAAGTACGACTTGGGACACAGGTGGTACGACTTAGGACACAGGTAATACGACTTAAGAACAGGTTTTCTAAGTCGTACCGATGTTATTACTTTAAAATTTTTTATTTCATTCGACATAGTACGTGTATTTTGAACTTTCTTGTAATAAATAGCTGCAATATTCATAGAAGCTGTGAATAATGCAAAATTTAATCCTTCATTTAGTAAAACCTGCAATTTGCAGACTTTTGTCCTTAAGGGTACGACTTAAGCAACCTTACCCTATTAAAGAGAACTGATTATGCGTTTTGGACCTCTTCCTGTTCCCCCTCGGGTCCAGGCTTCGACACAGATCTTCAATGTCTACTCTTTAACCCATTTAGTCCAAAATTTGACACAGATCTACAATTTTGGCCTTAAGATTATTTACTAAAATCCATACATCTAGCTTGTTGCATTTTTTTGAGTTATCATTTTCACATGCGCACGAATAGATAGATTGCGACACGGTCAACCATTTGACAGATTTACTCCAAAACTTGATATATATCTACATTTTAGTAATAAAACCATATGACAAAATTTCAACTATCTATTTCGTGTTATCGAGTTCACATGCACACGGAGAGACAGACAGATTTCGTCCAAAATTTCACAGAAATCTGCAATTTTAATGTAAATACCGCATATAAAATATCTACTATCTAAGCTCGTTGTATTTTCGAGTTATGGTGTTCACAGACAAACAGACGTAATTCCAAAAATGTTTTTTTTTTTTTCTGACGCGCAGAAGGCCGAATTTTCTGAAGATTTTACAATACTTTCTTATTGTATACTTCATATACGAGAAAGTAAAATGGGATATGGCAAAAAGAGTATTTGGATGTAGGATCTTTTTGCAATCAAAATTGTAACGGCGAATGGATGGCATAAACATTTATTAAAAATAAGGAAATATCTCAAAATTCATAGCGATACCGAGATAACTAATTTACCTGTAATAGAAATACTTAGAGATAAATTCTATTTGGCTTGATCAAATTACATTAGTACTCTGAAACTTGACAGCGCCACAGAACCAGAGAGAGAAAACGAATTCTAATATTAGGAGCAGAGTTCTAATAAATACTAAGACAACTAATTTCACTGTAATAGAAATACGCAAACAGAAATTCTATTTGGCTTGATTAAGTTAACATTAGTACGCTGAAATATGACAGTGTCACAGAACCAGAGAGGGAAAATTAACCCTAATACTGAGAGCAGAGTTCTAATAAAACCTTGATATTCTACCAAAACTATTAAGGCATCTGCCCTCCCGAAAATTCTTACTCTATTTATATACCTGGGTTAAGCGCTTAATCACGAGAGAAACACATGTCCTTCAGCAACACAATACGCACCTGTTTCTATAGACTAATTTAATCACTGTCCATTCAGCTGGTGTGGGTGGATATCATAGGTGTTTTCTGTTAGCATATGTTAATCTACCGCCTCTAGCTCTGTGCAACGCTACTAAATATCTCAATGCTCAACACTGACTTTTTCCAATGATATTCCAGTGATTTTAGGGTAATTTCGTAGTGCTGATTCTCAATCTGGCATTCTTTTCAGATTGGCTCTAGTTTTCGAGATAAAGTGAAAATTAAATTTCAATAGCAATACGTACGCACCACTGAAATTTCATTCAAACTGTTCCATATTTAAATCAATAATAAAATTAAATCGATATAATAAATCAGCTTAATCCTAAGGAGTAATCAATATATAAATCAGAAAATAAATCTATACAGAAATCACATGAAATCGGTGTCAAATGCAAGTTAAAGAATAAAATTTAAAACAATATTAATGGATGAAATAAAGAAATTAGTTTCAACAAATAAAATAGATCAATCATAATGGTATGCTAAAAATACATGATGACGCTGCATTAAATCCAATAAAATGAAAATTAAATAAGTAGTTTCAATTAATTCATAGAAAAGCTTTTACAGGGTGTCCAACAAAGGACTTCCTGATTTTAAAATTAAATAACTTGGCAACGGAGATAGATAGAAGAATGAAACTAATGATATGTGTATTTTGAAAGCCATAAAAAACTGATACAGAAGTTTCAAAATTAGTTATAAATGTTTCCAGCAGGTGGCGATTTACGCTGTAGTCGTAGTACGGAGTCAGAGAAAAAGGCTGTAAACAGTCCTTTGCAAAAGCAATCGTTGCAATAGCATCGCAATCTATTCAAAATCTGCACCTTTCACAGCACAGATATGGCGCATACCAAGAATGAAATTTTCAGCCACCCTCTGTAGTGTGTTAATGGAAATGGTGGCACTGAATGGCAACTAAATTTGAAACTTTCCAGAATAGAGTAATTGCTTTGAACTTTTCCACATTTACTGGAACAAGCATGGATTGGCCTCCATAATCATCCGATCTTACTCCCTGCGATTACTTCTTGTGGAGCACAGGATGACATAATGTTTTCCGGACAATCCTGCAACACTGCACGAGCTTAAAGAGTTTATCTGTGGTGCATGTGCCTGCATTTCCAATCGCACACTACAGAGGATGGCTGAAAATTTCATTCTTGGTATGCGCCATATCTATGCTGCGAAAGGTGCAGATTTTGAATAGATTGTGATGTTATTGCAACGATTGCTTGCAAAGAACTGTTTATAGCCTTTTTCTCTGACTTCGTACTACGACTATCGAGTACAGCACCACTATCAGGGAATCCTTTGGTGGACACCCTGTATACACTCTGTCCCAAAAGTTTATAGAATCTTGTATTTTGCCTATACTTTTTGTTGTATATGATGTATTTCGATGTAACTTACTGTATAGATATGTTATGTCTATTAAATTGAAAAAAACAGCAGTTTACCCCGTATATTTCATGCCAATTTTTAAATCGTTGAATAAGCTGAAATAACCTGTCCCAAAAGTTTATAGACAAATGCAATTTTATGCAAATATGGTATCGGTAATCATGACGTCGATTTGGACCCTAATAAATACGTTGTAAGAAAAGGAAAGCGTTCGTTTGTTCTGTGTTTCAAGATGCCTAAAGCGAAGCAGCTCTCTAATGAAGAAGTGAGTAAAATTCTGCATTTGAAATTGCTCTGTAAGACTGTTAAGGAAATATTGAAACTTTTAAATCGTTCTAAAAGCATGATTTATCGTGTAGTAACTCGTAAGACGCCATATGAGCCAAAACCTCGTTCGGAAAGACCACGTGTGACGGATATTCGCAGTGATAGACGGATACAAAGAATGGCTTAAAGTCAAAAAATGTCGGTTCGTGAAATTATTAGGACTTCCCGGTTGCAAATCTCCAAGAACAATGTTCATAGATGAATTATAGAATCTGGTTATATGATCCACGCAAAAATGGCTCGCCGATCACCACTCTCAAAGCTTCACATTAGTAAGAGATTACAATGGGCTCGTAATCATATGTCATATGGTGATAAATGGATGGCTGTCCTTTTCGGTGATGAAAAAAATGGAACCTCGATGGACCTGACGGGAATATAAAATATTGGTATGATTTACGAAAAGAGCCCAGGAGCTTTTTCAGTATGCAAAGTGGTGGTGGATCTGTGATAGTGTGGGCGGATTTCAGTTTCAACGGTCAAGAGTGTTTGGCCTTTTTAGATGGCCGACAGAATTCTCCTAAATACATAGAAACACTAGAAAATCATCTTATGCCATTTGCAGAAAACATAGGGGACGAAATTAGTAATATCAGCATGATAATGCTCCCATCCATACCTCCAATGCTACGAAAAATTATTCAAACTCGAAAAATGTTACTGTTCTTGAGTGGCCACCGATGAGCCCTGATCTAAACCCAATTGAAAATGTATGGGGCATTATGTCTCGGAAGGTATATGAAAATGGAGGGCAATTTTATTCAGTGAATGCCTTGAAGAGAGCCATTGAAAGTGCATGGTACAACTTAGAACCAGAGATATTACAAACCTTAATTATGTCGACGGAAAAACGTGTATACAATGTCATGCTGAGAAATTGAAAGACTTTAAACTATTAAGAACATTGTATTGAGCACCTTTTGTTGAAATGCCATATATTCTATAAACTTTTGGGACACCTAATATTTCCATTTTGCTATATAATTGAAACATAAATTATTATTTTTTCTAAATATTTCATTGAATGCAAGTCGCATATGGTTTGAATAAACATATTTGTAATTGGTGTTTGTATGCTTTTCCGTTTTTCTAAAACATATATTTTGCTAGAGTCTATAAACTTTTGGGACAGAGTGTATGACTTCCTTTTACGTACAGTAGAAGTTTCGTGTTGGCGTCTCTCTCGGTTATCTGCCACCATATCTGTGTCCCACCTCCCTTGATATCTTTGTTCCATTAGTTTGATATCCTGGTAGCCGAAGTCTCTATGAAAAACCCAAATACTTCAAATGTTATGGCTGAAGTAAAGGACGCCAGAAGAAAGATTTGACTTATAAACAGTTTGGCTGAGGAATTTTTGTATGATGTTATTTGAAATTCATTTTGGTAGCAGTTTGCAGTAGAAAGATTCCTTTCACACCTTACACACAAACAGCAAAAATTGATTTAACAAGGTATAACTTCCTCTTCGGGGAGAGCACCAAGTGTACGTGGATGAGAGGTCGATGGATAAAGTAAGTGGGTTCTCGCTTGCTCTGGGAGTATAGCGATGGTGGTATAATCATCGCTGATGACATGTCTTACCTCCTAGGGGAGGGTTTGGTGATGGGTATTTCGTAACTGGCCTTATTATCCGTGTCGCTATTCGCGGCGGCCTGTCATTCAGATACACCGGATGGCCACGTGTTAGGGCGGGTGGAGTGTTCTGTACGAATTAACGACTTAACGAATTAATTTGTAGAACAGAAACGGCTCCGAGGAAAGTAAGGTTAATTGTCACTCTTTTTTACGAGCTCAAAAATTACGTTCTTTTTTATATTCTTCGTGAATTCACTTGATTATTTCTCTTTTTTTCCATCCGAACACGACTCAGGAACATGTCACGCGGAGAGGACAGACAGAAGTAAACAGAGCAGTAGATCGCCAAGTGAATCGGTGAGTGGGCTTCAAGCCTAAGCAAACAATTCTAGACCAATTGAGCTATTGTTAAGGAAAAGACGAAGTGCTACAGTTTCTTTTCTGCCATTCGGGTTTGTTTTTTCAGACACCGATCTCACATGTAATTGAAAAAGATATGAAGAGGACATAACATATATAATACTGAATATGAATATTGAAAAATCGGATAATATGGAAGAAATGAACGGCCAAATACTAACAATTAATACAGTGAATGAAAATGTTTACTGAAGTATTATTTTGAAATCATCTAAAATTAACACCCAACATTTTTCCGGTAACAAATAAAGGTATTAACCCTCTTGCATCGGAGAGCGTAAAAATCGTGTCTCAATTATTCCATGCAATTTGCCAGACGACGCAGTAATAGCATTGCATATAAATAAACTTATATGCAATGTCCAGGCTTATTCGCAAGAGTTTGTATAGAGTTATTGAAATAGCTCTCGGTTTTATACAAAGTAAAGAATCGCCCGAGATTTAAATAAGTAAGCAATGTGAAAATTTGGCATCAAATTTTCTAAAGTGAATGCAGATTTTTTTAGATGTCATAAAAGCACTACAGATATTGTTTCGAGATTTACAGAATCATTCATATTATTCGAAATTATTATTTGTTTCTGTAATTATCATATTTTATGTTTATGTCAATTTTATAAAATCCAAGCATCCTGGGAAAAGAAAATTATGATCAGACAATTAAGATCACTGCAAATGTATTCATGAAATTATTATATATTAATGTAATTATCATATTTTATGCTAATGTCGGTTTTAAGAAATCCAAGCATTCAGGAAGAAGAAAATTATGATTAAGCTACACAAGTTTGAAAACCACCAAAACAGGTTCCAACATCATTCCTCCTCTCAATATTCAAAATACTTCGCCGTCAAATGCAGTCGTGAAAATACTATATATTAAAGTAATTATCATATTTTATGTTAATGTCAGTTTTATAAAATCCAAGCATTCTGAAAGAAAAAAATTATGATCAAGCTACACAAGTTTTAAGCCCACCACTCTTCTCAAGATTTATAATGCTTTGTAATACGATCCTTCTTCCACCAACCAGTATAACTGACAAAGCACGTTTAAACAAGGTCGTGCTTCAGCTGGCTGACTAAGAACGTTTAGAACTAATTGGAACGTCCATTGCCAGTCATATCAAGTGACTCATCATTAGTGACCGGTCTTTCGGCATAGAGTTAATGACAGCAGAGGAGATAGTTCAAGCAATTGCATTTTGAAATAGTACGCGACTCCAGGAGCAGCAGAACAGCAGAATTCGAAAAGCAGAAGTTTAAGAGATGTTATATAACCAAATACAGCCGACTTACGGTTCGTAAAATAGTACGTAACATCAAAAAGGTTCGTAAAATCAAAAAACTGTGAACGAAAATCTAACTTTTAAAATATGTAAAAAGTCCATGTAATATAAATTTATCAGATTTATTTAATAACTTTCTACATTGTTTCTATGTACTGGGGGATTCAAAGTGGTTGAAATCTAGAAGTTGGTACTAACTCTTAAAACGGCGCCAAAAGTCGGCAAAGCCAATGCAAGCAATGAGGTGTGGCGGTCAAGTCTTGCTTTGACGATCTGGCGCCGTTTAAGGATGAGTCCCAACTTGTAGATTTCAACTTTCAAAGTTAAGTTCAACCTACAAACTGTTAGGAGAGTTAGAAAGCTCAAAAAGAAGCCAGAATCTCATACAAATGGAAGACCGCTAACGCCACCCGAATGAGCTAGAGGATACACGGAGATGCATAGATAACAAACCAGTAATGGGCGAAAACATTATTTTGAGCGTTAGTTTACACCTGGAGGTACGTGAACACACTCAACTTCACAATAACTAATCAACGTTCTTACACTTAACAGTTATGTACGCTCCACAGAGGCGGCGCTTGGATTGGTGAATCCTTTCGAAAATATCCAGCATTTCGCGGACATTTGCAGTGAGCGAAGGAGATTGTTGCGGCGAGGTTGGCATCATCTCCGCCATCTCATCCAGTCGTAAAATGTTGCATATTGCTCGTACGCAATTGGAAATTTAAATCCGAAAATCCAAGTACAAAACTGACGAACAGAACCCTCTAGCTCATTCAGTTAGCATTTCAGCTTATACTTGTATGTGTATGTGTACGCGTGTGCGTGCGTGCGTGCTATCTACCCTAGCAATTTGTACATTAAATTTTGAATCACCCTTTATGTTATTATTATTTTAAAGAGATACATAAATAAGTGTATGTTGAATTAATGTTGACTATGGTCAATGGCAAGTTAAGTTGATACCAGTACTAAAGCTTCAAGCTGCTATTGCGGCCGCGGTGGCCTAGTGGTAAGGTCTCGGCGTTAGTGCCGGAGGGTTCCAGGTTAGAAACTCGATTCCACCGAAGATCCCTGTTGCACGCTAAATCATACGCAGTGGCCAAACGTCCTCCCGCTGTGGAAGCTTGGAGAGGGGGTGCCAGCTCGGGTATCGTCCTCGTCATCTAACTGCGGTTCAAAATTACGAGGTTCGTCCCAAAATAGCCCTCGTGTTGCTTCAAAACGGGACGTTAATACACAAATTGTTATCATTATTGGTAACTGATTTTGTACATGTCTCTCGGCATATTCAACAAATTAATGCAGATTTGCACGTTCAACTGTAGAATACACTATTTTCGGATTGGAAAGGTTTCCAGAAATCATGATGGTCATAAAGAACATTCACAGCGCCACTTATCCGCAATTTTTTTATATAAATCTCAAGCGCATGATCTGAAGTTTCTGCTGTTGAAATGCCATGTGCCATTATGACCTATACAGACATAAACTTTTTTTTAAACTTAGACATCACTAAGTTAAAAAAAAGCTTAATTCTAAAAATCTATACATACACAGTTTGTAAGATAGGGAAGAAGATAAATTTTAATTCTGTGGGATTCGTTTTAATTCCACTATCAGTTCGTGAACGAACATGAATTTGTGAACTAAAAGTTAAGATAATAACGAATCTGTTATAACTTTTCGAGTGTCAACATAAGAAAACCAGCATTTGTCAAAATACTTCCAATAATACAATTTAAATAGAAAATAATATCTATAACATATTCGTTATATATTTATTTTAAAATATTACCAGGATCATAAGTTGATTTAGCCTTTTCTCCAAGGTCCTTATTTATCTTGGATGAAATGTTCCATATTACTTTACCTCGGTATTTATTTAACTACTTTCGAAATGATCTCGTATTTAATTTTGAAACGTTGCCTTCCGAGTGTAAAGATTTCGATTAAAAAAAAGTTCTTCAAATGAGTAAAGATTTTCCAAAAAATGTTTCATTTTCACACATTTCTTCACTTGGATTCTTACTTTAAGCTGCTTGGGTAAATTGTTTGACTTGAAATGCTTGAAGTTTACGGAAAATAGAAAAATATTTTGAATCGGGAAAATTTTAAATTAGTTTGCAACCCAAGCAGATGTGTTTGTTTAATAAGAGTATTAACTACACTTCTGGTAAAGCAAAATAACAAAATGTAAAGATCCCTTCATTTTTAGTCCCATCTGAACTTATGAAAGTACTTAATACCGAAATCCAGAAGTATCTTCAAGCTTTATCTTTCAGAACTTTGCTTCCATATCGTGTTTTATTTACATATTTTGAATTTCTTTCTTGATGCCCTTGTAAATGCAAGAAATCATTCAACAAATTAGATTGGCACTTTTATTGATTGTTTCTTGCAAAACAAATGTGAAATTCAAACATCAATATAAATAACTTTATAAAAACTGTTTTTAAAAAACACTTTTATTAGTGTACTAAAAAGTAGAATTTTTTTATTTTAATTATTTTCTACATTTTAGTCTTTAATTTATGATGATTTATTATAAATATTATGAAATCTTGAAATCATTTTTCTCTCAAATCCACTCTGAGGAATCTCCTCTCCTCTCCATCCGTATAGAATCATAGAATACAAAATCCCATCTTTAAAAACAGGAAACAAGTCAAGATAAATAAAACTGCATAATAATTCATTCTTTTTACGAGAGCATTTTCATAGAGGTTCGCATACTTATGCAAAACAGATACAGTATTTTAATATTTTCAGGACATAATTATCAATAATCGCTTAATTTTAATTTATATAATTTTGATTCTAGATCAGAGGCGCCATCTGGTAGTAAATTTGAGAACAATTGACTACAAGATACCATAATGATTACAATAATGAATTATGAAATGTATATAAAACTAAAAAGAAGAACATAATAAAAGAAGGTGTTATAATACACTCTTTTATTAGTGTATCAAACGGTAGGAAAAAATGTTTTATCAAAAATTTGTAGGTCAAAATCTAAACCGTTTCAGCGTGAGACACTGAAAGCAATACGATAAAAAAATTAAACCACAGTGAATATTATAAGAAAGAAAATTCCCAAACATTCATTAAAACTTAAAGTATATTATGAATGTGATTGTTAAATTAGAATATTTACATCAGCGCCTTACTTTTTTATGATTTTTGCGTTCACATCCGGAATTTTGATAAAAAATATTTTCTACTTTTTAGCTTTTTAGTAAACTAATAAAAACTTGATTTTTAAAACTTATTAATATTTATTTTGGCGATATTTCTGATGTCTATTATACTTTATATAGGTACTTCGAATACGAGAAATTAAACACAAAAATCCATATAATTACGGAAAGGCTGAATGCTCAGAATAAAACTGACTTGAAGCGTGCTTAGTCACGATTGTCTCAAAGTAAAAGGTCATTGTTTCTGAAATGATTAGATTTTCTAAACTTTATCCCGGGACAATTTAGAGACTGATTAGGGTGAGGGGTTGTCGAAGCAAGATAATAGGTCGAAAACCGGGACATCCGGCAATTTTACCATTTACGCTTATGATAGTAAGAGCCTACACAAGGAATTTAAAGATATTCAGAAGAATTGCACTATGGAACTAACTAGGTTATTCACTAAAATAGGATGTTTATATTTTATGCATAGTAAAATTTGGATTATGCGTAGTAAAATTTGGGATATATTTGGGATTTTATGCATAGTAAAATTTGGGATAAATTATATTATATTATATATAACCATTACGTCAGGTATAGTTATGGAAGCATATAACATGCTTCAGGGGTAAATTTTTAAAAATTCAACCAAAACTATCTTTTCAAAAAATGTAATGATGATCAAATTTATTTTTAAAATTAATTTGAATTGTTTACATCAAAGAAAAAATAGGACAATTCGGAGCATCTAATATATAAAAAAAGGTCTAAAAGCTTTTTCTTCCACCACTGTATAATCCCCCTCCCCTTTTGAGGGATGATTTTGGTGTCGTTAGATTCCTTGCCTTACCGTAACATCAAAAAATTGCGTTTGATGAATGAGTGAATTGTCAATACAGGTCATAGTTTCTATGTTAAGTCGTTTCCAAGAATCGCAACGTTACAGTCTATGTAGAACCCATAACAGCAAGGGAATGCGTATCTCCAGTTGTTCAACATCCAACCATACTGCCGAATTTCAAACTCAGGGATCTATGGGTAACATTTTCCAGCATTCGAACTGAATGGAGCCATGACCACACTAGCTGCCGTGTTGCCGGAATAAAAAGTCCATATTGGAAACATTCCCGATCCATCCAACCATACTGCCGAATTTCAAACTCAGGGATCTATGGGTAACATTTCCCAGCATTCGAACTGAATGGAGCCATGACCACACTAGCTGCCGTGTTGCCGGAATAAAAAGTCCATATTGGAAACATTCCCGATCCATCGACTGGCATTTGCGATTACTATCAACAAATCTCGGGAACAAACTTTCAACAATGTTAGAATTTTTTCTGTGTTTCTCCACTGAGGATCATATGTAGCATTTTCGAGAATCGTGAAGAAACGGGGCATAAAAGTCAAAATATGCCCCGATTCATTTGGAAGATGGAAATAGGTGTACCGAAAAAGTAGTTCATATTGAAAACCATGCCAATTAAAATAATTAGTTATTAATTAATTTAAAACCGCTTTTTCAAGCATTTTATGTTCGGAAACATAGCGACCATCGGGTTAATGCAGTTTCGTTCAAAATCGGAACAAATCCACGACCTCTTTTTTTTATTTCAGGGCAAAAAAATTAAGAATCTTGTCGTCTGATCACTTTATTATTGCCAATTGAAATAATTTTTAACAAAAACAGCACTAAATTTATAAAGATAAAAAATTAAATTTGAGTCATTGCCTCCAGGATTTCTAGAGTGAAAATAAACATGTAAAACTGACATAGCATTACATATTTATTTAAAATTAATTTCTCTTATATGTATTGCATCATTATAGTTTATAAAAAATAACTCTATGGGCAGTTGTAAAAAGAAATAAAACTAAACTAAAAAGAGTGATAATATACGTATGTCGATTATCATTTATTTTTGGAACTTTTGTTTAACTAGAACTATTCCGGTCATCATTTTTATTTACAGCTATGCTAAATATCTTATATATCGAAACCTTTAGAGCAATGACAACAAATTATTTGAAGAAATAGCGTGGAATAAATGATAGCACATTCATCTTCAAAGAGGAAAAAGAAATTCTTCTAACATTCCTTCTTTTTTATGTTAGTCTTTACCACAACTCGATATCGATTGGAATCGGTCTTCTTCATTCTAAATATTACATGGATGTCGTACAAAACAAAAACGGTTTTTTTCTGTACAATGAAACTTTTTTTAGAATAACCATTGTCATCTAGATTAAAAGAAGATCTTAATCTTGAGATCAGGATGATGAAATGATAGAGATAAATCGTGTTTAAATATCAACTTGATAAAAAGAAAAATGTCATCGAGTTAAAAAGGATGGATTTTAATTATAGAAAGTGTTTAGCCTGTCTCAGGGGAATTAAAGATTTAACGATTCTTTAAATGGTGTATTTATTATCGGTCATCAGAGATTTCAATTACGTAATAAAGCGATTCACTTGACACTTGAATTTTAAAAAAAAGTATCTCTTTCTTGTTTCCAAGTAAAAAAAATGCTTGAGTTTATAAACAAGATAAATTTAATTTTTCACAGTGACATCATTATGAGATAGGATTCTCTCTGTATATCTTCTGGTGTCAC
>BGPR01000007.1:2891916-2909350 GCA_013235015.1 Araneus ventricosus | reverse complement strand
GCACACAAAGAACCGTTTTAGATTTGTTTAACAAAAAAAGATAAAAAAAAGTTATTTAAAAATTTTTAGTTTACTTTCTGATTATTCCGGTTTTTAAATTATTAGTTCCTGGAACAAGCAAATACATTAATATATACAATCTAATGATTTCTTGTTGTTGTTTGAAATTTGTATAATACATGAATCAGTGTCAATTTTATTTTTAATGTGGATAACTCAAAATTTTCATAGCTGTATAACCATTCAAAAGGTTAGTTTCTTAAACCCAATAAGTCAGCAACACCTTTTCAATCTACTTTCTTATAAGCTTGTTCTTAATGTATTGTGGTGACAAAAAAGTAATCAACGAAAGCAATCTAATAACTTTTTAATGTCTTTGGACGCTGGTTTAATTCATGACTCCATGTCAGTTCTATTTCTGACTCTGATAATATAAGGTTAAAGTTTACATTTCTAAAATCAAACAAAAAGGCAAATTTTCAGTCCTCTTAATACAGCTAACATAAAATATAGTGCTGTGAGAAGTTTTATTAGTGTACAGAACGTTAAAATCACTAATTCGCAAATAAAGGAAAATAGAAAGATGCCGTTTGCACAAAAGGGACGGAAATGAAACCGGATTTTTTTTCACGAAACCAGAATTTATTGGATAGCATAGTTTGCAATTTAAACCATCACATGGTTCTGTAATTGGTGGAGTGATTTGTTATATAATATAAGCCAATGGGTGAAGTGACTTGAAAACGTTTAATGTGTCTTCCTGCAATCGGGAACATAGCTGTCCGACTAGGAACTACGATTTTTCACAGATTTAAGCACACTTCCGCTGCCTATACCCTGTATAGTTTATTTTAGTTACATTAATGTTCCTTTTTGAAGTAACACGAGAGCTATATTGAGACAGACCTCGTAATCTTGAGCCGCGGTCAGATGATGAGGACGGCACGTGAGCTGGCACCTTCCACTCCAAGCTTCCGCACCACACCAGTGGGAAGCCGTTTGGCCAATACGTATGATTTAGCGTGCAACGGGAGCAATACACGACGGATCTTCAGCGGAATCGGGTTTCGAGCCTGGAACCCTCCGGCCCCGATGTCGCGACTTTACCACTAGGCCACCGCGACCCACACCTATATCCAGTCATTCCCTCAGAAATGACGCTTAACCCTGAAACTCATTTAATATATTTATAAACTGTTACACTACTCATTGTCGTATCCTATATAACGAATCGCTCCGTCAACTTCAAAGTCGGCTGGTGGTTTAAATTGTAAATTATGCAAATTATGAGTTGTAGTTTCGTGACAAATAAAATCTGGTCTCATTTCCATCCTTTCTGTGCAAGCGAAATTTTTATATTTTCATTTGTTTGCGAATTATTGATTTTCAAATTTGCTCCGGACTTTTGAATCACCCTGTATTTTAATAATAGTTTAGTTTAATAATTCGATTGAATGTTAATCTGTTTTAACTATAATGTACACACGAGCACAGATGAATTTGGTGCAACGCAACAAGAAATAATCGTGTATTCGAAAGGACTGAATGCCATTTTATGCAAGTGGCATCTTTCTATCTCCATTTATTCGCGAATTATTGATTTTTAATGCTCTCAGGACTTTTGAATCATCCTGTGTTTTAACGTTTAGGTTAATAACTCGATTGAATGTTAATCTATTTTAACTATAATCTACACACGAGCATAAATAAATTTACTGCAACGCAACCAGAAATAATTGTGTATCCCAAAAGGCTGAATACCATTTTTTAACTCAATTAATTCTTAATACGACTGAATTACGTCCTTTCTATCCAAATCCCAAACTATGATAGAATTTGAATCTAAATAAAGTAGGTACATTAATGAGTAAACATCTTAACTTCTACTTCGCTGATTTAGTAATGCAGTTTATCTTCAAAGAATTCCGCCATTAATTTACACAACACATCCTCAAACGTTTGTCGCGAATAGTATGAACAAAACTAATCGACAATTTCGAACTTAATTTCCACAGTGTACACTGAAAATAAATGCGAATTCATTCTAGCATGAAGGCAATGATCCCATTCCAAACAAATGTCTGCTCCAAGATCAAAGACTCCGAAGTGTCCTTAAGTGTTTATACCGTGTAATATAACTTCAAAGAAGAAAGAGCGAGAACCGAACGAGATCTTCCCGTCCTAAACATAGATTGAAAACGAGTACTGGGTGACTCCGTCAAACAACATCTCAATGTAACAGCAAACTTTGTCTACGGAATAAAGAACAGTTTGTCGGGTAAACAGAACATAAAACGACCGTTAGATCCTAAAATCGTTGAACGACTCTTCAAATTCGGTGTCAAGAATGGGATTTCAAAATCCAGCACTTAAGAATGGTCACTGGATCTTGGTCTCCAGGGAACAAATTTAACTCTTCTTCGTCACTAGGGAAAACTCAGTAACATTTTGTTCCTGGAATCCGGCTTAACCTTCTGTCTATTTTCCATACATAATGCATTTCTTTCTCAAACCTATCGTTTCTCTGGGCTCTTAATGTGACTCCGCCCCATCGTTATAGAGGAGGATAGCTGTTTGTCGTTGCATTGATATAGATGTATGGGAACTGCAACTGTGCAAAAGAAATTCCCAGATCTGACTTCTTCTTCACCGAACCGTACTGAAGAGAGAAAATGTTTCGACTTCTGTAGAAGTTATTTGAATACTCCTGTTCCCTGAAACTGATGTTCAGTTTAAAATATTCTTATGGTTTGAGGGAGGAATTTGGGATGTAGTAAAAATGACTTGTTTTGGGTTTAAATTTTGACTTAGTACTTGGGATAAGTCTCAGTAGAAAAGCTTAGAAAGAGAGTTTTTTCCGGGGGATTATCAAGGTGAGGGAAAGAGATAACAGAAGGAGGAAAATTTAGGATGGATTTCGTTCTGAACTTAACGCAAGGTAATTGTAATGTCGCAGTAAAGCAGGAATTTTACTTCTTGATAGCAAAAACTTCGTATGTAAAGTAATTTTATATCGAATTTTTTCTAGCTGACATGGTAACATTTTAGTGTTTCTAATGTTAATAATTATCCTAAATATAATAGTCGGTTTTTGCTTGCGTGATACACGTGAAATGCGCCGCTTAAATTTAGATTTTGAATTCATTGCGCATCATGCAGGAGGAAAAAAGACATTTACACATTGAGGACGGCGTGTACCACTGGTGGCTCACACACTAATGGTTCATCTGGCAGCGTTTACCACTGGTGGCTTATATCAGCTATAGTCTTATAACACAGTTTTGTTACATTAAAAAAACTTCATGTGGTTAAAAATAACTTTTTTACTGAAAAATTGAAAAGCTTATTTTTACAGGTAGACTACAATAGACTTAATGTATTTACATATTTAATTGTTTTTGTGGGGTTTTTTTTAAAACATTGTAGACATAGTGGTGGTTCACCTTCGCAAAATCGGCAAAACATTGTAACCCTTTTCGATTTACTTGCAGCAATATTTCTACCTCGTCGAGCAGATAAGGACTTATAACATTCACGGCATCGTTTCCGCGACTTTCTCGCAGTTCCGGAATACTTCTCAAGAAATATAAGCCGCCATATAAGACATAATACGATTTTCACTGCCGTCCGGCGGCGCGACATAGCAAAATCTGCGCCGTCCTCAACGTGTTAAGCCATACCATGCCGGAAGGAGAAACTCCCTCCAGCCTAGGCATGCGGAGTGATTGACTGACCGAACTACCGCAGATAATAACACTGGAGCTAAGAACCGCAAAATAGATCCCATTAAGAGCATTTCACACACCGAACCGTCATAAGGAGGTCTGATCCATCATCATCGATGAGACTGTTAACCAGTCTCACCGCCATTCATGTGCCTCCAGGGGAACCGAGAACCTGCTTACAAGGAAAATTTCCATCCTTGTACTCGAAGTAGCCCACCCATCCTCTACGGAGAGAATAGCATAACTACGAAGAGAAACCTCCAACGAGCTTAGTCATGTAGAGGACCTAAATGACCGGTCGCTATAGATAATACGGCACTGTGGTCTGCACAAAACAACCCCCAGTGCGGCGCAAACCCCTTCTTGAAGAAGTACTCGTACGTCTCGTCATCAGCGATGGAACCATTAACCTGGTACCTCCACCATTCTTATATCCCCAAGGAAAGCGAGAACCGGCATACTGAGTCGAGCCGCTTCTCATCACCATATATGAGGTGCCCCGCGAGGGAAGAAGCATAGCACAAACCATAAATTATACACTCTGCTCTGTCTCAGCATCTGTGTTACTGAATGATCGCCGAAACATTAATGCGTATACTGTGGCCAGTTCCAAAATGGCCATCACAGCCCCATGCTCTTAGTTCTCCCGGTGAGGTATGTCCCATCACTGGAGATGTGGCCAACACAACTGCACCACTATTGCTATACCCCAGGGGAAGCGAACACCCTCTTACCTATCTGGAGACTTCGCGTCCACGTACTTCTGCTGCCTCCCGGGGGGACAAGCATAGCGTAAGACAACGTTCAATTAAAAGCTAAAGAGCATGTACAGGCACAACTGCACTACTATTGCTATAATCCAGGGGAAGCGAACACCCGCTCACCTATCCGGAGACTTCTCGTCCACGTACTTCTGCTGCCTCCCGGGGGTACAAGCATAGCGCAAGAAAACGTTCAATTAGAAGCTAAAGGGCATGTGTAGGTTGGTTTGTCATGTGCCTATTATGCCACGTGAATTAATTCAACTCTTGCAATAAACGAATAATAAATTGAAAATCAGAAACCCGAATTAGCAGCCTATCGGAAAATGTGCTAACATTGCCTTTAATTTAAAAAGAAAAGATTTATTATGCTTAATATTAGACTTTTTTGAAAAATGATTGACCTCCCGCTGAATCGCAATAGTATAGACTTCAATGTCGGGAAACTGACATTAGAATTAAAAGAAACTTCGTTTTCGTTGTCACCCTAATGCTAAAGTAGTTTGATTACTCTTTATGCAAGAATAACTACAATATTAGATAGCATCAGTTTAAACTTGAAAAGTAGTAAATTTACTTATAAAAAAAGAAGAGAGAAGGCTAAAAGAATATTTTTTAAATGCATTTTCTGTGTTCATATAATAAAATGTTAGATTCTAGTTTCGATTCTCGAGATTCTTTTTGCTTCACAGTGTAATACCATTTCTTCATTAAATTAAAGCTGGAAATTCAATTTTTGCAACATTTAATTTAATGTGCTGCAACAATATTTTGTTGCAGTAAAGTTTCTCTTCTGCTTTTAGGAGACGGATTATCGAATACCAAGTTATATATATATATTTTTTTCAATTTTGAAATGTATGGGAATGAATCAAGACCAGGGAAAAGTGACGTACTTACAGGTTTCACACAAGAAAAATTTCTTATGGGATTAGGTTAGGTTCGATTAACGTCCCGTTTTGAAGCAACAGGAGGTAAAGTTAGGGACGAACCTCGTAATTTTGAACCGTGGTCAGATGACGAGGACGACGCCTGGGCTGGCACCCCCTCTCCAAGCTTCCGCGCCACACTAGCGGGAGCACGTTTGGCCACTACGTATGATTTGGCGTGCAGCAGGCCCCATGTACGGCGGATCTTCGATGGAATCGGGTTTCGAGCCTGCGACCCTCCGGTTCCGAGGTCGAGACATTGCCACTAGGCCACTGCGGCCTATTTCTTATGGGAATATTTCCTGCAGTGGAATAACGACTGATGTGAGGATGGGGTCAAGAGTGCTATAAATGTCATAGGCGCCAATCTTTAGGTTGCCGCGAAGGCAAAATATTGTCGCACAAAGAAACCTAGCCAGCGGTACACGTGGCTCAGTTGATAGAGCGTTGGACTGGACATGAGTCTGTCAATGGTTCGAATCTCAGCCACGGTAATTTAATCCAACGACTGGTATTTTAATTCGAGGTGTTGTCTATTCTTTATTTATGTTGTTGGCAATTCTGGATATTTCTTAAAAATCGTGACTGGATGATTCTGGAATTTTCCTTAACCGGTTTGTTTTGCCAACTATCTAATTAGATGACGCCTTCTATCTTAGGAATGCGTATTCATTTGAGAACCTAAAGGACAATTGAAATGTTTATGGATCCCACGTAATTTCCGTATCGAATTATAACGTGTATGAATGATTTTTCCATTTTATAAATTTGAAATTGCGTTAATTCGATGCACGTACAGCGTACGGGCAAACCGTTTAAGGGGTTAAGTGTTTAAATGCTGAGTCCCACAAGTTGTGGTTAAGTTCTCTTGTATTGAGTTGCTTCGGGCTTAAAAATCTACTTTATTGTTAAATCGAATTCTGCAATTTTCTGCGTCTTCCTAACAATATTAAAGCTTTTTTTATTTCAATTTTAAGAGCCAAATTTGGCATGGGGGCGAAAAAATATTAAACAACTCTGGGTATCATTTATTCTTATTATGTCACCGATTTTATATACATATAGATAAATAAAATACGCAATTTACTAGAGAGATTAATTTAACTTACTAGATACGTAATTTACTAGATATTAATTTAACTTACTAGATAAGTACAGAAGTAAACACCAACTTAAAAATTACCTCGTAGTTTTCATGAAGTTTATGCAAAGGTGGTTTCCTGGTGACTTTGGAAAGCAATTAACTACAAAAAAAAGTTGTTGTACTGAACCAAACGTCTTTCATCATCTTCAGCATGATAAGTTCTAACTTAAAGCTATCTAATTTCAACTAGACATCTTTAAAAGTTTGTTTGTGTGAATTTCTGAACTCTCTGCTCTGTTTGCATTACCAAAGCTTATGTTGCCAAACATTAGATTCCGTTTGATTAAATTATAATTAAATTTACTTACTACTCAATTTTTATGATAGTTTTAGCAACTTATTAACGTCTAATAACATTTCAGTCTTAATCACTACATTTTTCAGAATAGTTAGTAAATTTATTACATTACTGATTTTGTAAGATTTTGGAAACACTTGACAAATATCATTTAGTCTTGCCTTAATTACGAATTAACATCATTTATATGGTATATTATAAATATGTAATTATAATATGTTATATATATGCGTAATTATAACCTGCAATAAATCTATGATAATTTGCATGCATTTATTTTATGAAAGAGTAAGAAATATAAAATTTGTATTTATTTTATGAAAGAGTAAGAAATATAAAATTTGAATTTATTATATGAAAGAGTAAGAAATATAAAATTTGCATTTATTTTATGAAAGAATAAGAAATAAAAAATTTGAATTTATTATATGAAAGAATAAGAAATATAAAATTTGAATTTATTATATGAAAGAGTAAGAAATATAAAATTTGAATTTATTATATGAAAGAATAAGAAATATAAAAGTTGATTTTATTATATGAAAGAGTAAGAAATGTAAAATTTGAATTTATTTTATGAAAGAATAAGAAATATAAAATTTGAATTTATTATATGAAAGAGTAAGAAATATAAAATTTGAATTTATTATATGAAAGAGTAAGAAATATAAAATTTAAATTTATTATATGAAACAGTAGGAAATATAAATCGAAATTAATGTCATTCCTTTCAATTCTCCAATATTTCAAGGAATATATCAACAAACGTAACTTAGT
Source organism: Araneus ventricosus (assembly GCA_013235015.1). NCBI lineage: Eukaryota > Metazoa > Arthropoda > Arachnida > Araneae > Araneidae > Araneus > Araneus ventricosus. The sequence goes on along the minus strand of BGPR01000007.1, from coordinate 2,901,716 downwards.
AACCTTTGGTATATCCTTCCACTTTCTGAGGTAGAATGAGATAGAGTTGAGCTCCTTTCCTTTTGAAGGGCATAACAGTAGCACACAAGTTTCTATTATTTGATAAATCGCCGAACAACCCCGATTTGAAACGGTTTGAAATTTCTGGGGAAAGTAATAAGGTTGAAATCAATTTCAATCTCCCCAGCCTAATTGTTGCAAGACAAAGCTTTTCATTCCCAGAAACATAACGACTCGAATTCACTGTTACACTTTCTTCAGAAATATTCACTAATATGCATGCCTCAACAATCCTAAATGCCACAATTAGAACCCATGCATCAATTTCGGAAAGCACAAAGGCCTTCGCGCGTTTCCTTGAGGTTCACAAGAATCCTATCTTTCATGTTCTGTTTACTGACAAACTCAGACAGATGGAAGTGTGCTCCGTTGGACATGAATAAATTATTCAGTACATGAGGATTTGGGCAGGTAGATAATGGTACCTTTTCATATAACCCAATGCAGCTATCATCAACCACTCGTCGATGAATTGAACAATAGAAATTTGAAATATGTCGATAAATAGATTTAATAGCATTTTTGCTCAAGTAAAACTGATACCTAGGATGAGCTGATAAATATCAATGGATACTTATTAGATTTAATTCAGAGTGTATCTCCGAAAGAAAATTTCAAAGTTGCAAATTTTTTGTGGCATTTTTTGGTGTAAAATTATGCATTTCTCTTATAAATTATTACTTTTTAATAGTTTGAAGTGAATGTCACAATTTTCAAGTAATAGGGAAATTCTATGAAGAAAGGAAGCATTCAGAATTCTATGCATGCGGATTACTTCTACTCCTGTATGAACATAAGCAATACAATAATGCGAAAGAAAAGAGCAAAAATTGGAACAAGCATTGTGAATATGTAAATAAATCTCGCGCGACTAAGCAAAAATAACGTTAGATTTTTCAATTTATTATTAAATTTCAATTTAATATCTCATTCTTTTGATGGCAACGATTTGCTGTTTTCTATTTTTCATTTTACGCGCTTTTATCTACCTTTTTTACTTTCTTGTTGTAAATTTGTAAAGACTGATTTTATCAATCGATTTTTTACTCACTTTCTAATATACCAGAGTTCACAAATTTTGCACAGTTGTGCATTCCCGATGGCAAAATATCTTAATATTTTCAGAACTTATTTGTCAGTTAATCGATTAATTTTAATTAAATTTTGGTTTCTTATCAGAGGCGCCATCTGATAGGGAATTTGAGAAAAATTGAGTAAAAGATTTATTAGTGAATTTTTAAATGCATTAAAAACTAAAAGGAGTAGAAAACAATGAAAATAAAAAATTGCTTAAGAACATGCTTTTATTAATGTACAAAAAAGTAGAAATTATTTTTTCATCAAAAATAAGGTTAAATCAAAATCGCAAATTTGTGAAGAGCTGAAAACTATACTATAAGGGAATTAAGACGTAATGAATATTATAAGAAGGATTGCAAATACCTTTATAAGATTTTCATTGTAAATTGCGATCAAAGTTTCAATTTACTAGATGTAGCAACTATTTAAAAATTTCGGCTAGCTCTAAAAGAAAATAATTTTATGAAAAAAATTAATTAAATAAACAAAGACAAAATTAATTTGGGGAAAACTAAGTTACCTTTAAACTATTTTTAATTAACAAATAAACAGTCACTACACAAAAGACACTTCACATTACACAAAATTAATATTTACAGTAAATAAAAATAGTTATAATTAATGTTACAAACGGTGGGGAATAACTCAATCCCAGACAGGATAATGTCCATCGTCCAACTAATGAATATCATGGCAAATATACTCAGCACGGGAGGTGGCGCTGCAATCGTCCAATGGGATCGTTACATAGAGAGTATTTCTATCAGCTCTTCGCGCTTTTAAGATTTTGTTTTGGCTTTCATATTTCTGATTGAAAAAAATTATTTTTTACTGTTTAGCACTCTAATAAAAGCGTGCTTTATAAAACGTTATATTTATGATTTTGAAATTATCATACCACGTTTATGACGTGGAAACATCATTATATCTGTTGTAAAATGCGTGTTCAAACAAAGGCAAACAAAATCTATCTTCAGGAGAAAAATTAACCTTTTCAGGAAAAGGCTTCTGAATAGGATAAAAGAGAATAGGTATTATCTGATTAGAGCCTTGGCTGCCGAATTATATGGAACAGAAGAGAAATATCTTTTAATTCAAGAAAAATTAAATCGAATATTGTTCGAAACTGGATATCTGTGGTCCATTTATCGTTGGCGATTCCTTCTACAGGTTTCCCATTGCGCAACAAAATGATCATCTTGATATTAGCCAAAAAGTATCACTCATGGAGGTTAAATGATACTGACTGCTACAGAGATGAATTATATTATTATATCATTGTATATAAATAACAGTTAGCCTCATTTCAAAAGTATTTGTATCCATTTGCAAACGTGGCATCTAAATAGCGATCTAAAAATTCTACATGTTTTCGAATGCTATCGCCGGTAAACATCAAAACTTCGAAACTTAAAAATAACGATGACAAACCGTTTATGCGAAAGACAATTTTGGATATTTTAGAGGATTTTCATCGACATCTTTTGTAACAAGGTACAATAATTTTTGGCCATACGTCATAATCGGCATTCTTATGGGAAAGGCGAGAGGAACACAGCCGAGGTTTTTTTTTATTACATTTGAATTGTAGATATTTTTCCAAGTGGGGAGAAATCGAGTTCTGGTATCTATCCCCAAATATCTCACAATGGCCTGTTTGTAAAAATGTTACCTGTGTGTCGATTGAACAAATGGTGAAAATGAGTAGAATGGCATACTTCTTCTCTTCAGATGTCCCAATGTCATAATATTCTGTGGAACCCAGTCCTGTCATCCAATTTAATATAACCCCAAGAAATTGTTGAGAGAGAATTTTCTTCATACACTATTGCACAGTACTATTTAGCTCAATGAATTCAATTCATGCTCTTGTGCTACATGTCAATTGCGCCTCGCCAATTTTATTTTGGAATACATTACACATCTGGAAAGAGAAAAGGCTTCAGACAACGTACTGCTATACACTTAATGACATGTGCAGTTATTTTTGCCATGTAATTATGACGTCGCATGAATTGACTTCATTAAACAGCGCAAGAAACTTAAAAATCACTGTAATGCTTATATACATGAAAGAACATTTCGACTGATATTGTGTTTATCCAAATTCAAAGAAGATGCAATTGTTTAAATCCAAATCAGTTTATTTCAGAAGTAAGGCATAATCAAATTAGTTGTATAGTACTCCATAAGATAAAGATTTTTAAAAGATTATTGAAATAATAAAGCCATGACTAGGAGTAAAGAATTACAACTAAAACGGCGTGACTTGCTTAGTGCGTTACATGATTGAAAAAGATGAAGTTGCACATCGCAGCGAGCTTAAATAGTATTTTAGAAAAGGGGAATTACCGAATTTGAGGCTCGAGAACTAGTGCGACTCTTGCAAGTCTAAGTTAAAGTAGAAGTGCTTTTATCATAGAATTGAAGTAGAAGTAATTAGTTCGTAATTAAAAATTAACTGGCGTTGAAAAGGACTTATTTTAAAGATGTGAAAATTTCTAAGTAATTACATACATTTATTAGGGAGATCCAGGCCCGTCGAGAGAGACGGGAAGGGGGAGCAAAATCCCCGGGGCTCTTGCCTAGGGAGATGGCAATTCAATTTCAAATTTGTAGCTTAATTTCTGCACCCTAGTGTATAGTAATCAAACAAACTGCTATTTTAAAAATCGAACGAAACTTCAAAATATTTTTAAGAAGGAAAAAATGCTTTATTTCTAGCCATGAACCGTGAAAACTTATAATTTACGATGAAGGTTAATGAATAAATAATGCAAACAACATTTTACTATCTGTTTTCTCATGTAATGCTTTAACACTGTCTTTTCAATTATTTCAGATAATGCTGAAAGTCATGAAAATTAAGATGGATTTGAATTTCAGTAAATTTGCCGTCAGTTGTGTTTCTTAATCGTAGATGTCGCCACTATACTTTTGAAAATGTTTTTGCTTTTGAAATCTGCTCTCTTTACTTCATTATTCAAATTTCACAGTAGACATTTGGTTAATTTCGTCTACGTAAATTGTATCTATGTATATTAAAATTCTTCCGAATTTTTCCTTTGTGTATATATTTAACTATTTAAATTATTAATTTTAACTTTAAAATATAAACAAAAAATAATGCATTTCCGTTTTTTTTTATTCACTAGCAAAAATAAGTCCATCCCTGAAGATTACATATTAAACCTGCTAATAAATTTTGATCAAAAATATTTTTTATCAGAAGAAATTGCAACGTAAATAAAAAGTAAGTAACATCAGAAAAATAGTAGGGGAAAGGTTTCAAGCTAAATATTTTGAGCATTTATCAGAAACCATGAAAATAAATAATTTACAGCAAAATTACAATTCAGTATTTACTTAAAATTGTCACTATTTATAAATTTTTAGCACAAAAATTGCTACAGAATTGATCGAAGTGATGATAACTGTTCCGAGAAAAAATTAACATCTCGAGTTCATCTTGTCGGAATCCATCAAAACGATACTAAAATTTACCAATATCATAAGTTCTACTCAAAAAATCTACAGGTAAAAATGATACGAACTAAGGGAGATCGGATCATTGAATATGAAATGGAATCAATTCGCATGACGTCACAGTCACGTGACATGTACAGAGCCGTCTTATATATGTATACACCGAAGACAGAGAAGTGGTCAGTAACGCTTCGCCCCCGAAATTCCGGCAGTTGCACGCTAGGGTGCTGAGCACCCCTATTGACACCGAAACCTGCTCAATCCATGTTCAAAAGAAGCTAGGAGGGCGTCTGGAGGCTTCTCAAGGAAGGCCGGAACCAGGAAGTGCAATCTGCGGCAGAACCGTGTAGTGTTAGACATGTAACTTCTAGGCCTACGTCGAGGTCAAGTTAACTTAACGGCATGTGTAGAGGTGAGATTTACTAGTCTAGTCGCTGAGGTATTAGGTACGTAGAACGATTGACACTTAAGTGCTTCATATTTACTAGTACAATACTTCACTACCCAGCTTCTCAACCTATCATGCCTGTATACCACATATATCAGAAGTACTCCATTGTGAGAAACACAGATCTGGTGACACAGTCAAAGGAAGACTACTAGATAACAAAATAACAAATTTAATAGAATGACAAAATTAAAATCCTAAAGTAAATCATATCATTAAACACGCTAGCGGTAAGATGATACAAACCAGCGGGAGTGTTCTCCCCTAAACTTTCTCGTATACTTCCCCAAAAAGATTCCGTTTCTCCTTTCCCCGCGTGGCTAAAAAAATTCGAACCTACTGTTACCCAGAATCCAATGACTATCAGAAGGTTTTTCATTATAGTGATTGAAAAATATCTAGGTAAAGAATCAAATTCAAAGCGATGCCTGCGGATTAAAACGCATATCTATCGCACACTGCTAGGTTTCACTCTTGCAGTCTCAAGGACAAACTGACGTAATTCGCTCCTTTCGCCTGCACAGAAGACTGCTTCAAGTACGCATGCGCGTGGAGAAAAACGGATTGGTTTCAATAGTAAATTATACAGACAAACAGACAGTCAACCCTTGGACGGATTTGGCCCAAAATTTTATACGGACATACATTCATGACGATAAAACTGTGTACCAAATTTTATCCATCTAGCTATTCAAGTTTTTGAGTTATAGTGTTCGCATGACTTCGGACGTACAGACAGACAGACTTCCAGTTGACGGATTTTGTCCAAAATTTGATAGAAACCTACACATTATGTTTAAAGACCACAAACCAAATTTCACCCTGTAGCTCTAATAGTTTTCGAGTTATCGTGTTCACAGACACACAGACAGACATAATTCATTCCAAAATTGTGTTTTTCGGACTCAAGGAGGTCTAAAACGTGGAGATTCGTCAAAATCTCGAGTTCGAATTTTTTGACGATTACAATACTTTCTCTTCGTATACTCGTTCGTTCGTAAAACGAAGAGAGTGAACAGAAGTAATCATCATCGTTAAGTACTCCAATAGGCTGCTCGCTATTGGTTGATAGGTGACATCACAAAGAGGGCAGATCCGATCTGCATGCAGTTACAACTGAAGATACTGCCAGATGCCGCGATGATGCCACAGACTCAAAACATGCGTGCCCGACAAGCGTTACTTGCGAGATTCCGGCACACAGTCAAATATGTGGACGCAGCCCTTACCAGCAATTATCTATGACCAAACGAAAATACTTACCTAATAAAATAATTGAGGAATAAACCAGCGGGAATGGTCTCCCCTAAACTTTCTCGTATACTTCTCGAAAAATGTGCTGTTTCCCCTCCCCCGCGTGGATAAAAAAATTCGAACCTATTGTAACCCAAAATCCAGTGACTATCAGAAAATATTTAGGTAAAAAATCAAATTCGAAGAGATGCGTTCCGATTAAATGAATACCGATTTCTACTCTTTCTTGGCTCAAGGACAATCCTTCAGCGTGCACAGATTGCTACCAAGTACGCATGCGCATGGAGAATCGGATGAAAAAAGCGCCAAGCAGGAGTCAATAAATATCGTGCGCAGAAGATTGCGTTCAATACGCATGCGTGTGGAGATAACGGAAGCGTTGGAGATGCGATTATACAGACCGACAGACAGTCAACCTTTTGACGGATTTGGCCCAAAATTTTATACGGACCTACATTCATGACGATAAAACTGTGTATGAAATTTTATCCATCTAGCTTTTCAAGTTTTTGAGTTATAGCGTTCACATGACCACGGTCATACAGACAGACAGACTTCCCGTTGACGGATTTTGTCCAAAATTTGATGGAAACCTACAAATTATGTTTAAAGACCACATACTAAATTTCATCCCTTTATCTCTAATAGTTTTCGAGTTATCGTGTTCACAGGCACACACACAGACATATAGACACACAGACAGACATAATTCCAAAATTGTGTTTTTCGGACTCAGGGAGGTCTAAAACGTGGAGATTCGTCAAAATTTCGAGTTCGAATTTTTTGACGATTACAATACTTTCTCTTTGTATACTTCGTATACGAGAAAGTAAAAAAGTCACCTGTTCTCTTATTAACGCCTTGCAATTTCGCAAATCAACGCCAACTCAAAATAGGTTATTTCAAGCCAGTTTCTGTAACGCAGATAACTTCTATTACACGCATAATTTTAGATTTCCTCACTGATTGTCACTGTATGAATATTTTTTGAAATGATATACATGTTTTGTAACATACAAAATCGATGGCTGTCTAGTTACAAATCCCTAATAATATCTTTTCTTTTAACATATTTAAAATAATATAAATTTTTGGTTAAAAATTTAAATAAAATCAGTATACAGTGGCACCTCGGGAATCCGAACATCTTTTTTTTTTTTAATTTTCTGAAACTTTTTTTATTACTAAATGGAGGAAAATAACAATTAGGAATCAGAAACAAATCTAATGTTTATTCCTAACATAAAATAAATATTTGAATTGGTATTCAAGAATGAATATAACACCTTAATTAGTAGAAGCAAAATCTGTTATCTTCTTTGACGATGCGAATAGCAGCTAGCTCTTTCCATACTCTTTTACTAAGTCAATACTCTACTGCATATTTTATATCAAGAGTATTTTACCGAATTTTCCGGATAATCCGAACAGAGTTTCTCCAATTAGTTTCGATTCCCGAAGTTCTACTTTAGTAAGTTTACAGGCCCTTTGGATCAAAGGAGCCCCTGGGCTACATAACATAACATAACACCACCTCCTGTCTCCTTCAGTGGCGGGTTTTCGTACAGGCGCTAGGTCACCTCGTGCATCAAGACCCAGAGGAATCTCAAAATCTATACGACATATATCGCACTATTAAGGCCCAGTGCACACCAGTCGATTTGTGTCGCTGAGCAGTAAAATATAACAATAGGAACCCCCATTCCTCCTGTGGAGACACAAATGGGGCAAGTGGGTTGCTAGTGTTATATTTTACTGCTCAACGACACAAATCGGCTGGTGTGCACCGGGCCTAAGCCGACATGGAGGGGCCTCAAAACAATTTTGCGCCTGTGGCCTCATTTTTCCAAAATCCGTGTCTAGAGTCCAGTGTCTCTTTATGGGCGGTTTTAATGGACAGGAAGTGGAAGCTTACCGAGACCACCCAGCAACTATACTGAAAACAAGGGGATGGTTACATGAGGGATACATTGACCCCGGGCTACAGCCCAATTAACCTTTTGGAACACACGGCCCTGCGAATGTCATTTAATACCTAACTACACATCATCCAAAACTATGCTATGACTTCACGGCCTGTTTCCTCCTGCAAAATGCGCAATGGACTCCAACCTTATATAGGCACGGCGCATTTGACGTGATGACGTGAACATGAGTTGGATCCATTCCGTTCCGTGGTTCATAGGGGTACCGAGAGATAGGAACTTCAGAAGGCATTGTTTCAACGGATACTGTATAGAAAGGCGTAGAATTTAAAGCGTTTAAACAAGTAGTCGTAGATACAAAAATCACAAATTTCCACTTATTCTTTTGAGTGTATAGACTTTATATATTGCTATATTCTCGTTATTCTGAATCAAGGATCTTTTATTTATTTTATCTTCGAACAGTTATTGATTATTCATTTAACAGCTGCTAAGATTTTAACACCATTTTTATACTTCTTCTTTTTCATTTTTTTCTTAATATGCAATATAAGATAACAAGAAAATTATATTTTGTTATAATGTAGTAATATACCAATATATTAATCCGCCATATTGACGGATTTTGGTGCATATGGGTGTCTCATATGCAGAACATGAAAAATAATGTAGTTAATAACAAATAAATTGGCCTGTGTAATTATCCTTTTATTTCAGAAAAAGTCAAAATAAATCCCGAGAAAAATACTTTAACTGTACTTGTAAGTTTCATCAAGAAATCTGAAATTGGTTGTGTGAATTGGCTAATTGTTTGCATAGCTTAACATTTCAAGATGTTGTAGACTAAGCAACAAGTTGTGACAAATTTCTGTTACGAATTTCAATTTTATCAGTATTCTGACAAATAAGTTATTCCACTCGAATAAAAAACAATACAATTGCCGAAACTCAATATTTTGTGCCCGTTTCTGTTGGTCATAAGAGAATTATCAAAAAAACCTACCATTCATCTACTTGGAAGAATTACATCGAAAAACTGCAACTTATAAACTGGCACAATAATTCTGCTTCACGAATTTCATCTATACTGACGGATAAGTTGTTCGACTCGGATGAAAAACAATGTAATTACAAAACCCCAATATCTTGTGCCCATTTCTGTTGGTCATAAGGGAATTATCAGAAAAACCTACCATTCATCTACTTGGGAGAATTAAATCGAAAAACTTCAACTTATAAACTCGTCACAATAAGTCTGCTTTCGTTCCTTTCTCAGTAGGGTATTTTGACTAAGCCTAATACTTAACTGAAGTGTTGTTATTATATATATACGTTTCATTAAAACCAGAGAGGGAAAAAAATAATGAGTTTTCTTGTACTTAGGAAATGGGAAAAGTTTTACCGCAGAGTTCTTTCACACCCCACTGCTAAAAACACTTTGGCCTCCACTTCCTTTAATGGAGAAACAGCAACCCCTCGTAGAGGAAAATGTTTGCAAGATAATTTATTAAAAGCACTTACGAGTATAATTATTAGTTATTAATGAC